>MJUU01059177.1:117331-153528 GCA_002080025.1 Modiolus philippinarum | reverse complement strand
AACTCGCCATATTCACACAGAATTATAAAGAGTCTCGCTGCGGTTAAACCGGGATGCGGGGTTGGCTTTGTTGTAAACGGAAAGCGGGACAGCTTTTTAGTGAGCGGGAAAGGGATCATCGAAAATAAAAATGCACGGGGAAACGGGAAATGATGTCGGAACCGGGAAAAGGTTGCTTTTAAGGAGTGTAAAATATTTCCCGTCCCATTAATGCACCTGGTGACTATAAAATTCCCGTGTATTGACATTATTGCACGAAAATTTCAGGCTGCCGGAATTTTAAACAGTTTTAAATAAAGATTGGTTGGCGAGACCAGTATGATTTTAGAGACGTCGGGATTTTCCATTTTTCAAATTCGGGAAATGAGATAACTCCATTTTGCAGATCACAAATTGAGAATGAAAATACCTAGCCCTGCTAGACCAGGGGGTGGTTTGGGGGGTCGTGTCGTGTCGCCGATTTGTACCATACTATGCAATGTTGTAGAACTAGATTCACACCACAAAAAGAACCCTATTTAGGGATTAAGTTGGTGCAATTTAACATGTAACCAGTGGGAAACTTCATACAGCCATGCCGAGCTTTCCCAAGCAAAGGGGTCGCTTTTCCAATTATTCAGCGATTTCAACTAAAAATTGAAACGCTATACATTTGTCATAAACTTTCGAGGTGTCGTTTCTGTGGCAATTGTCATTCACACCAGCAGCTCAGAAGTCTACAGCAAAGCTAGTCGAAAAGGACGCTAAATCTCCTCAAAAGACAAAAAACTACCACACAAAAGAAAGTCAAGAAACCAAAGAAGAAGTGAAGTCAAAAGTTTATCTCTTACATTTACAGACAAAAATCCTTCTAAGGGCTTCTAAACTTCTCAAAAAAGAATATTTATATGATATCAGCAATTTTTAAAGTCAAAAACAGCTTTTCCCTCTGTATATAGTGTATTTTCTCTTTCTTACTAATTCCCTTTTCCCCCTTTTTATATTGATTTTATTTACTTATTTATGTATTTATTCATTATTTTTTTCAATTGGTCCTTCTCGATATTAATACTTCATTCTTTGTTGCCTCCGGGCTCCAACACTTGGGCTCCGAGCCCAAGCACTAGAACTCTGGGCTCCAACACCAGGGTTCCGGGCTCCAACAAAAGGGCACTGGGCTCCAACACTATGCTTCAGGGCTCCAACAAAAGGGCACCGTGCTCCAACACTATGTTTCAGAGCTCCAAACCAGGGCTCCGGGCTCCAATACTATGGCTCCGGGTCCCACTCACTTTAACAAAGATTCTTGAAAAAACCTGTTTCCCGATTCAGGGTGATTTTTTTCAGTAGTTCCCGTGTCACAACCGTTGTTGGGGTTAAGCAGTTTTCAGTGAAGTCTATTATCGCTTCCAATCATGAACCCTTCAAGTTTTCCCGGCTTCATTCTCACTTAAATGGAAAAGGCTTTTTTATTTCACCTACTTAGATGGAAAGGCTTTTTTATCTCACCATCTTAAAAATTGCATCTTGTTGCATCATATTAAAATTGTCTTTGAAATACGTAATAAAATATATGATGACCCTATAACGTCCCGGTCGTGGACGAATCTGCTGGTGGATGAACAGCTGTCACAGCAACACTAGCGCCATCTGTTGTCATAATTCAAACATACGCGTTTTTTCCGCCACGTTTATTTTAAGCACATAAAAACAAAAATACAAAGACAAAAGTTAAAAGATAAAATATAAAAGTTAAAGAATGATGCACAATGAATACTTACTTTGAACATTTCTCTTTGAAATTATAAAACATGAAATTTTTCGAAATTAACACGGTAGATATAATGTCGTGAAAGAAGAATTTAGAACTTAACGAACAAAGCATAGAAATGGGAACATTTAAAGAAAGAACATAAAATATAACAAATTGAGTTTTAGAAACAATAATATAAAATATAAAAACTGCAGAAGTCGGGATGAAATAGGAACATTTAAAGAAAGAATATAAAATATGATAAATTAATATCCTAGAATCTATAATATAAAATATAGAAAATGCAGAATTATGGATAAAGAAAGTGAAAACAATAAAAAGAGAAGATAAAATTTACAGCATAGAATTTCTCTGGTGGCGGAAATACCCCTCCATATCTTGGGACGTACTTTTGGATTTTATAGGCCTTTTTGTGCAATAAGCTGTCCATTTTTTTAAATTCGTATTGGTGCAAATAGGAGACCAAACGATGTGGATTATTACACTTTAATTTGTTAAATATCTATAATAAAGATACCTGAGTTATCGATCTGCTGTCACTTGTCAGCCACCACTCGTAGCCGCCAGGATTTATCAGTCGTTTGACCACATTGATATGAAAGTTCTACTATAGGATCAGGAAATTTTTCCTACATTGAAATTGTCTTAAACTTCATTTAATATTTAGATTAACATTAGGTAAAAGTTAAGCATGCGCTATATGAATTAATATGCATAAATAATTAATGAGGTAGAAGTAAATAATTCGATTTAAGTAAATAAATTGGGGTAAATAATTAGTAAAAGTGCTTCGAAATCGAGAGAATCATAGAAAGAGAGATGGATAGTCCAAGACATTAACAAGAATTAAAGTGTTTTGTATTACAAAAGGAATGCTCATAATAGGTCTTCAAGTGCATTTGTATTATAAAGGCTGAGATTTATTTTTTTTTAAAAGGGGGTATTTTTCAGTACCCCTATATATAACCATTATTCAGTACTTAATCATAGTTTACGTATATCCTCAGGATACATGGATATTGCAATAGCACCAATAAATTCATCATCTTGGCAGACCATCGCATATGTAGCTGATGAATATTTTCATGCCCAAGACCATCAGAAAAATTATACAGCAATTGTGGTAAGTATGATAGAAAAATGACAAAGTACAATACCAGATCAAGACTGTAATTGTAGTTATGCATGTTAAGCCCCACTGTCACGTTTCAAGCCTCCGGTTTTGCTACGTTTTCAAAACGAAGTGATCCCGCTATATACATAGCGAAGCGTAGCAATGCGTAGTTAAAAACCGCTATATACGTAGCGATACGCAGATAAATTTTTATTAGTCCCGTTTGTATTGGTCTTCTCAATTCAAACGTGGCCAAAAATTGATACGCAGTACATACGTACTAGAACGTACTAAACCGTATTAGGAACGTACTGATGCGTAGTAAACACGTAGTTGATACGTAGTGAAATGTAATACAGAGGTGTGAAAACTTTTTTCTACGTTTATGCTTGGTTGCGCTACGTTTGGGTACGTTCTGTCAGGTTTTAGTCTGCGTATTAATACGTTTTAGCACAATCTATTAGGCATACTTCTTGCTACGCTTTGCTACGTATTACTACGTTTAAATGTAGTATGCGTTTGTTTTTCTACCACTCTAGTCAGACAAACATTCTTCCTCTAGGAACACCAAGGTATATCATCATAATTACAAGTAAAAAAAAAACCAAAATATAGCCAGCTTTAGCAGATCAGGCTATAACTAACCATGCATAGGCGGTGAAACTTGCCTCACCATTTAAAACAATGTTCTTCCCCATTGAAGCAATGTGTGTGTGTCAACAAAATCCAATAACCTACCCAAAACTTTTGGGAGGTCACATTATGAGATTGATCTCTTCTTTAGCCTCAGACCTTATTCATATAATGACCTCCCTCTTGCACATTCATGATATGCATGGAAGATCCTCTGCAAGCTTGTTCAAGGAGTTGACACAAACTAATTGATGATTATCCAACTCTTCTTTTTTCAGTTTTGCAGAAAAGTCCAATATTTTAAAAACATTCAGAAAGTACACAAAACTTTCATGTTTCATAAACAACACATGAAAAATACTTAGTTTTGATTTTAGCTATTTCTTTAAGGTAAAGCTTATGAAAAGTTTTAGCACACATCAAATTACAGTGGTTGAACTGGTTCAGTGGAATGCACAAACCATATTTTTTCATGTCTGGAGTCACCGCTGCACTGTCAGGTTTTGTTCTGTGACGTTGTGATAAAGGGAAAATTCACTCACAAGGAACAATTTTTGTACATGAGTGAATTGCCATTTTCCCGGCGAATTCCCTGATAGTTCAGCAGCGACATCAGTCGGGAAAAACATTGGGGTTAATTAAGTTTTTTCAATGAACATCCTGATGAAAAGGCGATAGATGAAGATGCTCCTCTGAAAGAATGGCCTTTGAAAATATCAACAACAATAGCAGCTCAACAAAACAGTTCTACCATCTGAATGATGTGAACGATGTAACTTTATAATAAGTCAAATAAAAATAGACTTTATGACTTCCGACATCTTTGGTATTAAAAATATAATATTAGTAAGTTCAAACAACACTAAAATCAGGCTTTTCAAATTTTTGAAAAAGAAACTTCTTTTCTAAAAATCTTTTTAAAGTTCATTTCTTTTAAAATCAATACCAACCTGTTCTTCATTTTTATCCATGAAGTTTGCGTGAAGTGGTGACAAGATTTGAAGCTGCAGAAATCGCTTAAGGAGGTTCGCTCCTCATGTTTTGGGATTTCTGTCAGATTTTCGGAATCCTCGTGGTTTATCCATTTAAAAGCATTATAATTTTTTGCCCATTGACTCCCTTATTTTTTTCCATAATTTCATTTTATACATCTTTATGAGCATTCTGTAAAAATTTCATTGAATTCTATTTATTCTGTCACATTCATTCTTGGTCAAACCTTAATGTTAATCCTATGAAAAATCATAGGAGTTCAGTTTCCCGCCAAATTTTCTATCACTTAAATCTCAAAAACAAGGTCATCAACCTATTAATTTTTTCACTTAAATTACTTCTTTTTGAATTTTCTAACAAAAAATCATGTTTATTTGAAATCGTATTTATTTTCAAATGGAGTAGCGAATCCCCTTAAATAAGCCATGAAGAGACATGGAGTAAATGCACATGAGACAAAGCCTCTACAAATAAGCGGTAAAACCACGCAATCGAACAGCGCTTTTAATTTTGTGCTCCATCTTGAAGTCACCATGTAGCCCTCAATAATGAGCTCTGCTCATACCTCATAGTAAGGTCAAGACGCCCCCAAAGCTCAAAGCTGAAAGCAATCAGCTTCATTGTTAAGTCCTTTAAAGACAAGTCGTCCAGTGGATATTAAGCACATAAAGTACATATAAATCCAACATAAACGAATACCACGCTCTCATCGGGTTAGACTTAAAACAACCTTTCTACATAAGATCTAGAAACTGAAATCTTTTTACATTCACCCCAAAAATGGTAAAGTCTGAGACAAGATTAAACGAGTGGTATTAATGACAATATGCTAACTTTCTTTTTTCTAAAAGTATTCAGATAACCAATTACATCCTATTTACATTGAAAGTGATAAATACCCCTCTTATTACCCTCTTATTACACAAACACATATTTTCTCAAGAATGGTTTTATTGTAAGTGGTATATAAGATCTCATGATGACATAAGCAGACCATTGCGAAAACCCTCTACCAATAACCCGAATTATGCAGTCGTTATACTTCGTTCACTTCGATCACTCAATTTTGATTTGCTATTGAAGCGCGTCAGTATCACAATGCATCACGCAAAAATATGAGTGAAAAGGGAACGTTTATTGTGTGACGTCTGAAACCGAAATATTTGTTTTTATTCTGGAACAGTTGTTACTAATCCTAATATTCCGGCCATTGTGTATTCGTTTTTACAATCACTCCTTCTTGCAAAAAGAAAGAAAAAACTGTGAGTCGGGGATGACGCGTCCAATGATCATAGAAACTTCGGGTCTTCGAAAGTAGAGAGAATCTGATATGGAGAAGGTCTAAATTATTCTGTTTTGGTTTTCCTGATAAAATTTAGGAGACGATGACATTGTTCTGAATATTGCTTCGTCACTAAATTATCTGAGTGTCTCAGTTGAGAAGCCTTAGTTGTGCATGCTGGCCAAAATAGCCTCTTCAGTATTGTCATTTATCAACTTCATAATACTATTTTCCAGTCGACTGAAAGGAGGAAAATATATGGAGTTATGGAAAAAATTGGATATTTAAAAAGATATTACTTTGAGAACAACAAGACCAAGACTAATTAAGTTTTGATCTTTTTCTACCCCGACTTCCAATCGCCGTTTACGACGGCCCCGTCCTCGACCCCGCTTCTTGTTCTGGTGGGAGATGGAAGCTAACTAAATATTAAACTTTTATGATGTTTATTCCTGACATCAATACTAACATTTACCTGGTTCGTAGTGGTACGTAGCAGTAACGTATTGAACCGTACAAAAACGTACTGAAACCTACCATTAAAACGTAACGAACCCTAGCAATACCTACTAAAACGTAGTTAACACCGGACGAAACGTACTAAAACGTTGTGAAACCTGGATAATTCAAACCAAGTAACCCGTAGTAAAACCGCGCAAAACGTCGGGAAACGTACTAAACCGTAGAATAAACACAGTAAAACGTAGAGACCGTTAAAATATGACAAAAAAATTACACGAAACGTGGCCGTATAAAACGTAGTAAAACCGGAGGAATGAAACGTGACAGTGGGACCGAGGCTTTAACAACTATTTTATATTCTGATGATATGAAGCATCCAGAGTCAATCCTGAATTTTCCCGAATAACATATAATATTTGCTGGGAATCCAAAATGGATAAGTCTATTCTTATATCTTTTAAATAAATGTTAATTTACCAAATAAATATTTTTTTTCTAGATACGTATTTTCTTACCGGGTATCATTGAAGGTTTAGATTTTATGAGAAGGAAAATTTCTAGAACATAAGAATAACTCATGCTTTTCCTGAAAAGTAAAATCATTGTTTATTATACATCCTCAGGGTCATTTCTATACATTCTACTAAAGTGAAATATTCAGCGGGTAAATCCTGCAATTTGGTTGGTTAGCTTGACAGGGGATATGAGACCTTATCCCCGTAATAAGAAAATCACATTTTCAAATTTGAAAGAAAAAAATGTAGCACTTCTAGTAGAATATAAAAGTTACTCGGGCTTCATGGGGGATACGGGTTTATATTCCGTGTCTGTGTCCTATACGAAACACAGACAGCGAACACTAGTCCCCTATGAGGATTTCCCAATATCGTATAATGTCTTCTTAAACAATAATAGAAAACATCGTACAACACCTTAATTCAGATATGTTATGATTATGTGTTTTGTAATAAGTCAAACATGGTTCCCTTATCTAATACTTAAAAATTGTTTATATTTGTATACCCACATCTTATCAATTATGTTGTAATCGCATTAATATCGCTCCACACATGTTGGTAACATGAGGACAGTACGGGGAATACTTTCAAAGATATTTTTACGTCTAAATGAAATATCTTGTTCTCTACATACTACAACTAAAGTGAGTAGTATATACAAATGTATATAATGTCTTTAAAATTTTAAATGTATTGAAAGCTAACTTGTGAATCATATAACGAATACCGACATAACAGATGACCCAGTTGAAAACAATTTTGAAAAAATCAGCCTAATCAAAGTCATTGTGTAGTAGCTGGTAACTGGTGTTGTTGTGATCCATCTCAAAAGGAAAACCAAAATAACAATGGAAAACTTGGGGACCGACCATTTATCAGAAGGGGGTTATGGTTTTTTTCTCTAAACAAACAATTTTTTCCGCGCTTCGCGGAAATTTTTTTTTTTTTGACTTGCATCAGCAAAATATTTTTTTTTCAAAATTAACATTATTTTTTGGGCAGAAATAATCCTTCAGATTTTTTTTTTCATCATTTTGGCAGCCAAAATATTTTTTCACATAAAATTAGCTCCAAAATATTTTTTTAGAAAAAACCATAGCATGTTGATTTCATTGCTGTTATATATTATCAAGCGCGTTTGGCCACTTATTGCGATTTTAAAGGCGTAAAAACTTCTTAAAAGGCGACCGCAAAGCGAGAGCCTTTTAAGAAGAATCGCTGTAACTGGCCAAATTGAGCTTGATAATTAATTTGTGCGAAAATTCGAACGAACAAATAGCGATGTTTGTATTTTGAATGCTACGAAACATTTACTACACTATTTTAAGAATACACACTACAACGACTCGTTATTGATTTTATTGTAACTATGAATGGGGACATGGTTGACCTAAATAAATAATTTAAATCATAATTATAGAACACCAATCTCTGAATCTATTAAGCACTAATTGATACCCAAAACAATAAATACGTTACTGACTTTGAAAATTTATAAACGTAATGTAATAAACTCAATGTTATAATACTAAATTAATCGCGCTTCTGGACACGTGTACTAATGTAAACTTTAAATATAGATCGCTTCAGCTGTGTGAATACACATCTGACGTGTTTATCGTATGTTTCATTTTAAACCAATAAAAACATCTTATAAAGGTCAATGGGCGTGTTTTCCCATCAGATATAAAGACAGCCATTCATTTTCTATAAGCAACGAGTAAAAAAACGAGTAATTTGTTTAACATGCATATTGTTTTCAGTTTAATAAAACAACACTGTATTCAACTCAAGAAAATGAAGAAATATAACTTAAATACTAAATGTATCCGATTTTGAAAGGAACTTGCGCACTATATTTTATTGGAAGCACGGAGATCATCTTTTAGAGCTGTTAATAGGCTTGAAGCCTCATGTGGGGCACGTGATTTTTTCTTGCCATATCAATATCTCTCCAGCCATTTCATGGCTTCGAGATAAAAAACCGTGAATAAATTCAGATTACCAGATTTTAATGCTTTAGGATTAAGGCAAACGAATACCAAAGCAAGAAAGAGAAAAAGGGAAATTCCAAAACCACAAATAAAAAATCACGGCAATTCACGGCAACACGAATTGAGACAGCATGACAAAGGCAAAACAAACAAACAAACAAAAAAGAACTAGAACGTCACAAAACTAAAGCACTAGCAGTGTGAACCCCTATAAAAACTGGGGTATCATCAGGTGCTCCGGAAGGGTTAGCATGATCTGCTACACGCGTGGCACCCGTCACACTGCAAGTGAAAAGTCCGGTTTTGTCACAGTCGGTGTTAGTCAGTCCGGTAACAAACTTTGGATCTACCCAAAGATATCTGTTCTCATTTGTGAAACAGAAACATTGTAATGGTCTGTCAAATCGTGGTGACGACCGTAAAACTTCTTTAGTGACAATTGCCCAGTAGTAGACACCAGCCCAGTAGTAGACACCAGCCCAGTAGTCAGTACTTCGGTGCTGACCCGAAAGCCGATACTATGGAAACCTAACAATATCTAAATTTTTGTTAATTTTGTTGAAAACTAAGGAGTATCTCCCTCATGCAAAGCTCTGTCCTTAGCTGATTTTGGCTTTACATTTAGATCAAATTGGTTATTTGTTCTCTATCAGTTTTTATCATCTTTGAGTTTATGGTCTCCCAAACGTTTAGATTTTATCGGCACTGAAGAGACATAAGTTGTCGAAATGCGCATATGCAGAATTTAAATTCACAGTAACTTCGGTATTTAGTCATTTGCAACAGTGACTGAACATACCCTTGATGTATAAGCTGTTGAGACAGAAATTTCGCTCTGTTGACAAAATTGCTGTACAAACTACAGGCACGGCAATAGCGAATGAGTTGTGAAATGTACACGCCATATGCCGGAGAAGTGGGAATATTACTGCTCAAAAACGGGAAGTTCACTATTGGAAAGTCGAAATCATCACGCCTGTCGTAAAGTTTTGTTTTCAGACGTCCAGAGTTGTCAAAGAAGAGGTATAGGTCCAGGTATGATGCTGATGATGGTGTATCAATGGTCTCTTTAATTTCGAGCTCATTTGGGTATATGAGATGAAGGTTATCCGTAAATTGAGGATTGTTCAATGAAAGAACATCATCTATATAACGGAAACTGAAATTAAAGGATGTTAGCTAAAAGTTTGAAATTGTATTAAAGAGGTTATGAGTTAAGAATATAAATGGGGTACATTTCAAAAATTAGTTGGAAAAGTGATTTATCACAAACATAGTTTATTTATCCGTATATGAGTAGAAAAATATAACATATTTAGACAAAGGAACATTCACTTTATGCTAAAAAGCTCATTATCGAAGGATTCATGGAGACTTTTAGGTAAAGGACAGCAATAAAAGCGCTGTTCCATTGCTTGATATTTATAGATTTACTCTCATGTACATTTACTCCATATCCTTTCACTGTTAATTAATAAACGCTTTTTATCAATTGTATGCCATGAGGTCCTACTGATATATGTGAGAAGTGATGTTATCAACTCTGGGGAAGATAAGATAAAAGAACTTTGGGTAAAAAGCCTCAGCAGACTTAATGCTTCATTTTATTCCTTCAAGATCAGGACGAGATATTGCTGATATCAAGCAAGTGGAAAACTATGAACCGATGTCAAGGTTTTCATCGCAAGCTATCATTCTAAAGTTTATCCGCGGTCGAGCTTTTTAAGATAATGAGTCAAAAAGGAAATCACAGTATGGGATGTAATTCTTTAAATTGATTACAACAAAATCTGAAAAAGAACTTAATTAATTTAGGAATTTAAAGTTATAATATTACAAAAACGGGAAAACAGCAAACACCTACAATGGCCAGGAACTACTATAATCCCTGATTTCACAATAAAATAGCTATGTATTATAAGCTCTCTTGTTTTATTGCAAAAAGTGTTCTGGCTTGGAATGTTCATTATAGAAATCAAAAGAGCATTTCATAAATCTCTAGTAAAAGAAACCAGTATCTGCTTAAAGATTTACGTATAACACTTTCCTTACGTATAGAAATATGAAGGAAAGGTGCTTCATACACATGTACGATATTGATTATCCAGTCAACCATCCGTTGATCTTCATTAGTAATTTGGTAAAAAAAAAAGGGTTGGTGTAAAATTAAATTACATTACACAAAAATGATTGATGCGTATACAAAGACTTCTTGGACATACATTTCCTCTAGATCTTTTTGCTGGATATTGGCAGATAGAAGTAGTCCTTTGGGCAAACTGGAGAGTTGTATTTCAATAAAGATAAAATTACCTTAAAATTTCTATCTTGCTTGATAAAACATCTAAATCAAAGCTCCGATGGAGCTGAATCTCGAAGCCCTGAAATTCTACATGTGGCAAAACTTCGTAGTCATCCAAAGAACTACTGCATACGTCTGAATGTATTAAGTTATAGTCCGTGATACGTGAAAATAATCGGATTGTGTGATTTCGCATGTTGATTTCATTGCTATTATATATTATCAAGCGCATTTGGCCACTTATTGCGATTTTAAAGGCGTAAAAACTTCTTAAAAGGCGACCGCAAAGCGAGAGCCTTTTAAGAAGTTTTCAGTCTTTAAAATCGCTGTAACTGGCCAAATTGAGCTTGATAATTAATTTGTGCAAAAATTCGAACGAACAAATAGCAATGTTTGTATTTTGAATGCTACGAAACATTTACTACACTATTTTAAGAATACACACTACAACGACTCGTTATTGATTTTAATTGTAACTATGAATGGGGACATGGTTGACCTAAATAAATAATTTAAATCATAATTACAGAACACCAATCTTTGAATCTATTAAGCACTAATTGATACTCAAAACAATAAATACGTTACTGACTTTGAAAATTTATAAACGTAATGTAATAAACTCAATGTTATAATACTAAATTAATCGCGCTTCTGGACCCGTGTACTAATGTAAACTTTAAATATAGATCGCTCCAGCTGTGTGAATACACATCTGACGTGTTTATCGTACGTTTCATTTTAAACCAATAAAAACATCTTATAAAGGTCAATGGGCGTGTTTTCCCATCACATATAAAGACAGCCATTCATTTTCTATAAGCAACGAGTAAAAAAAACGAGTAATTTGTTTAACATGCATATTGTTTTCAGTTTAATAAAACAACACTGTATTCAACTCAAGAAAATGAAGAAATATAACTTAAATACTAAATGTATCCGATTTTGAAAGGAACTTGCGCACTATATTTTATTGGAAGCACGAAGATCATCTTTTAGAGCTGTTAATAGGCTTGAAGCCTCATGCGGGGCACGTGATTTTTTCTTGCCATATCAATATCTCTCCAGCCATTTCATGGCTTCGAGATAAGAACTATAGTTCAGTTTAGCCAGTACCCAGTACAAAATATTTAACAGAATTTCAAATGATTTTCTAACAGTTCAAATCGTTTGTAGCTTGATCGATAAAGACAAAGACTTTACTTCTCAGGGGAATTTAAAATGTTCTTTCAGATTTAAATCAAAGGTTCTGCCTTCATCTAAACTTCAAAAGCATTCGTCGAGATATGTGTCAAGTGTTGATGTGTATGTGCGATCACATGCATTTGTAAAATGGACGACAAAGTCTGAAGATCGTATCATTAGATAACCTTTAAGCTGTCAGCTATTTATTTCACTTCTACCACTGCTTGTTTTGAAGAAAATATTCATCAGAATAGGGAAGATGTATGTGCAGGCATCTAACTAAAAGGGAGGGATCTGACTAAATGGGTTTGAAGTTTTTGCTGAATTACTCTATTTATGAGCCTGGCCTTGTTTAATGTTTGATTAAAGATCTGAAATTTGACTTATTATATGATTACATTTATCTAAGTATATCACATCGTAATATTTAAATTTGTGTCTAAAACTTTCCGTTTGAGACAAATAAAGATAAAATAAAAAAAATAGTGTTAATGATTATCATAGTCTGTGATATCAGGTTATAGCTAATGCAATGTGTGATAACTCATTTTAGTTATTTTTTTTTCTATCAGTTTTTAACACCTTTGAGTTTACGGTCTTCCAACATTTAGATTTTATCTGCACTGAAGAGACATAAGTTATCGAAATGCGCATATGCACCATTTACATTCACAATAACTTCGGTGTTTAGTATGCAAAAATCATCACATAAATTGTTTTAAAGAAAGAACTAGGCATTGATAATTCTAAAGGCAATCCAACTTACGCAGCTACTACTCTGTCAAAGGAGGGATATTACAGAATCATTAATCTGGTTTGCTTTCCTTTGGGATTTCCACCAAGGATTAAGACACAGATCTCCCCTCTTTGTACTGGGTACCAAAATTACATAAATATCCATAAAAAGAACGATACATCGCTGGATCTGCAAAATGTTCTACAAAACCTATATTTAAGTTGCTAACCACCATCTTTACAGCTGTTAAAGATGGCCTTCAAAAATACTGTTATACTTGCTTTTCAAGAAGCGGTGTAAATGACATGTGGATTTTGAATAACTCCAAAGATCTACTTGACTTCTTAAACTCTACTCTAGATTAATGTCACACTGCAACAGCATTAAAACTTTCGACTTCTCCACACTTTACACCACCATTTCTCACGAACAACTAACATTTCGACTGAAAGGTTTAATTCAAAGATGTTTCTCACGTAAGAAAGGTGAACGAAGATATAGGTACATTGTTGTAGGTAGAGAACAAGCGTACTTTGTGAAAAATGTCTCCGAATCGGAGAAAAATAAACGGAGGAAAAAGTGATTTAAAATGTAAGAGTTTCTTATCGACAATATATTTGTCAAGTTTGGAGGACTTGTTTTTCAACAGCCTATTGGAATTCCAATGGGCAAAAACTCTGTACCTCTCCTAGCCGATCTGTTTCTCCTCTCTTATGAGGCTAAATTCATTGAAGGGCTTCTTCAAAATAAAGATGAAATACTGGCCCAATCCTTCAGTTTTAGCTTCCGTTATAAAGATGATATTTTGACACTAAACAACCCTCGCTTTTGTGATTTTCTTCATCTAATCTATCCAAAAGAGCTCGAAATTAAGGATACAACAGACACTTCCACATCGACCTCCTTCCTTGACCTTCATTTTTAAATTCACAACAGAGGTAGACTTATTTCACTTTTTTAATAGTCAACTTCCCTTTTCTTTGTAGTAACATCCCAACAGCGCCGGCATCCGGAGTTTACCTCTCCCAGCTAATTCTCTATTTAAGAACCTGCGGTCGATACAGTGACTTCCTTGATAGATCCGGGTTACTCACAAAAAGGCCACTTAAACAAGGGTATGTTACCAAAAAACTTGAAGTCATCCCTCCAGAAGGTTTTTACGGTCGACATCACTTGTTGACGCTATGGGATATCTGTTGACAACAGATCTTTTCTTTTAAAAGCTTAATTTGTTTTTCCTCTTGGATTTGACCTTACTACCGGATTTGACGTGTTCAACACGGCAGGAGATGCTTACTCTACCGGTGCACCTGATCTCACCCATGGTTTTTATTGGGTCCGTGTTATTCAACTGTGTGTATGTATGTCTTCATTTTTCTTTTCTGTGGGGTACCCGTGTTGTGTCTCTGTTTCTTTGTTGTCTCCGATGTTGCCATTGTCCTTGTATTATTCGTTTTGGTTTGGTTCGGTTCATACTTACTTTACCAATAAACAAAAGAAAATGGCTAATTCAAGCCACGAAAATATAGATCTGTGTATCGAAATGTCGATATCAGCCAGCAGACGGAAAATCAACAATAAAAGAAAACAAGTTACTCAGACAAGAGCATAATTAAACGTAACATATTAACAAGGAGAATATTTGGACAAGTATTCATTGAAATGAATATGGAAATAGTAACATAAAATTTTTGTGTCAATTTCATAACATATAACATATTAGCAGCAATGTCACAAGGTACATGATGCAAGTTCGGCGAGACTGGATATGCATACATGAGAAGATATATGTTATATTACCTATGAATACATATTCATTGCAAAAGGTTCATCCTTAATAAATTAGTAATTCTAGTAAATGAATTAAAAGGGACAATAGGAAACACCTATAATGGCTGAAAATTATAATTACATGCCACAATCTGCTAGGGAACTACACAGGAAAAACACAGATAAGACAAAAGACAAACGTAAACAACGATAGGAACTCGGGACAACCGGACTTGTTACCGGCACTAGCAAAAGCCAGCGGTATGGTTAAACTGGTTTATGGGTACCTAAACCTCCCCTTTATCTGCCCCGTTTCCCTATAGTATTGTAAACATACGAATAAAACCCAATACAGGTAGACTACTAACTCCATGACCAAAATCTTGAAAAGAGAGAATATGACAATACGTAATTTTGAAAGATGGGTCAAGGGGTGCTCGCCGCTAATCTGCCGGCTACCTAAAGGAGCCTAGTCTGCTGGTAAAACACTACGGAAGAAAAATCAAACTCAAAACTTCCTGCAGGATTTAGTCAAGAATCATCATATATTTCAGTAGACATCGGGAGTATCAGTGAGAGGCCAGTATGTATGTAAAATTTTCAGGTCACTAGATCTCAAAGCTAATTTAAAAGATGCAAGCAGAGTATCTTGTCAATATCCTCTATTACGCAAAGAATGTAAGTTACGTCCCAGCTTTTCTGGATTTTTAATTAGTTTCTGGCATTTTTAACAACATTACCGTAAAAACGGGGATTAGAAATGCCCTTAGTAATAAGCTGTTTGCGAGTAACGCCATATTTAGATATTAAATATTCATATCTGTTATAAAACTTCTTAAAGGTATTCAACAACTTATGAAATCTGTAACCCTGTTGTTAAAGTTTTGCTGTGATAGTAAGGGTACGTTCATTAAAATCGTCAAGAGTAGAATAAACACGTGCGAATCGTACTAGTTGAGAAATGTACATCCCGTATGATGGAGCTTGAGGAACGTCGCCGTCAAGGAAAGAGAAGTTAGTTATAGTGAAATCAAAATCATCCCTTTTGTCATATATTTTAGTTTTTATTTTGCCAGCGTCAATAATGAGAGTTAGATCTAGAAAAGGGCAGTATTTGGAATCATTGTTAGCTTTATTTGATTTCAGTCGTGATTTCGAAAAAAAAAGATTAAATTGATTAATCATTTACGCTGTATATT
Organism: Modiolus philippinarum; assembly: GCA_002080025.1. Classification (NCBI taxonomy): domain Eukaryota; kingdom Metazoa; phylum Mollusca; class Bivalvia; order Mytilida; family Modiolidae; genus Modiolus; species Modiolus philippinarum. The sequence goes on along the minus strand of MJUU01059177.1, from coordinate 137,587 downwards.
TCATGTGGTAATTAAATTGTTGGTGTATAGAAACGGAAACAGATTCGATCTTCCTCTAGGCATAGAATCGTTTCCAATCAAAAAGTAGAATATTTTTAGGGTCTTCGTTCTATAATAAAACAAGTCAGGCTCTTTTATTTTAGAACCCAAGATAAGTATTTTGTCGTATTTTGTCATAAATTCAAGTAATTACATATTCATTGCCAAGAAAAGTCACTTTGCGTTTCATTATTATCATGCTTTTTCTGGTTGAAGGTAAAGAGAAAGTAAGCAAAGATTATTTATTTTTCAAATTTGCAAATCGATACACCATTGAAATAGAGGATGGTGTCTGACTTGATATGAAAAAGTATATTTTTCTTGCTTGCATATTGGATGAAAACAGTCAACCTTGCTACTATAAAACAACGGCAGTAGAATTCCGAAGGAACAAGGGAAGCGAAGACTACAAAAATCGAAATCCGAAGACATGGCAAAAACGGCAACAGAGAAAAGCAAAGACAAAACAAGGACTTGAGACAGCTACAAGCACGGAAATAAAAAGACGACATTAAGAACTAAGGCACTCATAGTGTGAACTCCCATGAAAACCGGGAGTGACATCAGGTGCTCCGGAAGGGTAAGAATATCCTGCCCCGCTATGAAAGGCACTGTATTTGACATTGTGAAACAAAAGACCCACTTGATGTAGTACTATTCCAAGACTTATCACTTGCACAAACCTCACAAGGCGTATCATATTGTTATGATACTGAAGTCATCGCTTCGAAATCTAAAGTACCAACATTTCAATCCCCAAATAAAGGGGATAACATACGTGCATGCAACTTGCTTACTGATTCCTAATCTTTCATGATATACTGTCTGTGTGCGTCTGAACTCGACATGATTCAACTTTATATTAAATCAGCATTGTTTTCTACTTTTATCGATACATTTCTCATTCTTTTTTTAGACTGACAGTTCGGTTTGGTTTTCAACAAAATTTACAAAAATTGATATATTGCAAGTTTCCATAAAATCCAAAATTCGTTTAACTTGTAATATCTAAATTTAGGAAATTTTGTTTAAAACTAAGGAATCCCTCCCTAGTATATAACTCTGTCCTTGACTAATTTGGGTTTGTATTTAGATCCTATTGGCTATTTTTTCTTTATTAGCTTTTACATATATTTATTTGGTTTTTATGGATTTCCAAATGTTTTGATATGATCTGCAATGAAGAGACATAAGTTGTCGAAATGGCCAAATGCAGAAACTACATGTAAGTTCACGGTTACTTCGGTATTTTGTTATTTAAGAACAAATAGCCAAGGATGGAATATACAGTAACAAGTACACAAATGCTTGACAGTATGTCTGTGTTCATTTTGGTACATTGATATTTGTTTAATAATCCCTTTGCTAGTAAATATTTATACTTCGAATTAATTTGTAATAACAAGTTTTTTTTTACAGATCCCTCCAAATATAGATTGTGAACATTGCGTTCTTAGAGCCCGATACCAATCACACAAACCAGGAGAAACTATCTTCTATCAATGTTCGGATATCACGATAAAACGTTCAAATATGACAGCAATGTCTTCTCCTTCTGGTGCACCGCAGAACTCTGATCTTCAGTATCAAACAATACTAAAAAAGGACAAAATGCAAAGAAGAAAATATGAAATTGGTACAGACTATATTGATCAACACTGCTTTATTGGATTCTCGTATAATCCAATGAATAGAGACGATGCTTTTCTGACGAGTGTAAATGTAATGACTGGAGAAGCAAGAACTATGGAGGAATTTTATATCAACATAGCTGTGCAGGGGAAGAAACATGGTCAACGCAAACAAGACCATGGTTCAGATTATGGCAACTTCATCTTTGATGCAATATCGGCAATAAATTCCAATGGAAACTTGATAAATCTGTATCACCTAGGTGACAGTGCAGATCTTATCAACGATTATGTAATGGAAGTGGATTTGAAACATCCGGGAGATATTATCAAAAGGGCTAAAATAGTAAATAATTATGAATATCCAATAAGTGCCGTTATGCCTTATGCTGAAGACAGCTATTACACTGTGACATTGGCTGATCGAGCAGTGAAAGGTAAAAAACAAATTTAGTAAATTTTAGTTTGGGAGATGGTCATTTTTGACAACTTATGTCTATATAGTGCACATGCAGTGAAGATTAAATCAAAACCTTTGGAAGTTTTTGCAAAAACCAAAATATGTTCAAAAGCTTGAAGAGTACAAGTAACCTAAATGCTCTTAATTAAAGCCAAAATCATCTCAGAACAGAACTTTGTACAAGGTTTAATATAATCAATGTTTTTAATAAATTAAATAAAGAGACTATAAATCAAATAAACAAAATACAATTCAAATCATGTACATGAATAGCTCTCGCGACATAAAAGTGTTGGTGAAAATGGGATATTGGCAAACCAATTAAGACATCCATACAATTTATTGTCGTTTTGACGTTTGCCATTTTTGTGTCTCTCGGAAATGCTTAAAAGAAACTTGACCCACATTTGGAAAAGAACTTCACCATGAATAAAGCAGGGTGGTGTCAGGAAGTCAAACTGCAATATGGAAGCAAATTCAAATGTGTGGCCACAACGCAATCCAGAAAACAATCCAGTGACACACTTTAAAACACACCAGTTTTTAATATCATTTCGCTCTTTGAATAGTTAAGTTATAGATTTGCATGGTAATGTGATATATGATAGTAACATTACTTACAACAAGATATTGTTAAATCCTTTCGTCATGGGAAGCAAAAACTTTTTATATTTTAATTTTAATGGATAAAAGCGTGATACAAATACTTTTATGGTTGATTGATTTATCAGTTAGAGTTTAGCGTACAGTGAGCAATATTTCATCCGTATCAGGACGAGATCAAGTTTAACAATTAAAAAATGTAGAAGTATAAGAAGAATGGAAGATAGAAGGGACACCCGGGGCAACGAGTTTTGAAAAGGCGAGAAATTTAGCCTTCTATACGACCCCAGTCAGTTTACTCTCCTAAGAAAAATATAGAAGGGGTCTTTATACTGCATGGAGCAAGGTGTTTCCCCAAACAGTTAGACTGCAATTTTCGTGGTCAGACTTTCCGTGTTATGACCTGCTTACCACGCATAGACAGGGCATTCCACTATCCATCACCTGGGGACGCATCCGGCAGCTCTGTAGCCGGAGCCCTGAAATCATTTCAGATTTCGGGCAAATTCTTTGAGGTGTTGTATTACAAAACTACTAAAATGAAAGCAACTGAGTGTTGCTTACTCATCGTATTATCCTTGGCATTTTATTAGACCTGGAAAATATTATTTTCTTGATTTTTTATTACTGTTGTTTTTCTCAGGACAATATCAGTTTATTCTTGGACAACTAACATACACAGCTCCTCAACAATTCTCATATAAACCCATCCTATGGTCACAACCAGAACAGTTATATATCAATTTTCAGTGGGCGGAATATGATAGTGTTCGGAAAATGGTTTATGTATTAATGGGAAACGAAAACTCACCAGATAGACTTCAAGCAAGGATATATACTTATGATTTAATGAAAGGGTAAGCTTTTGATCTTTTTTATATTATACTCCTCTTTGTATGTATACATGCACGAGTTTGTTCAATTGTATGCAGTTTTTTTTTCAAATTTGCATAGCTTGCATTTGAAAAATAGTGTCTTAATCTTCATTTTCGATTAGTTTTCCAATCTTATGAGTCAACATAACTAAACTTTCATTTGATTTTTGGGGATATTTTGAAATTACAAAGGTAGATTTTTGTAAATCTTAATTTGTTTGAAAATAATAAAATGTAAAATACTGCAATATTGATCCATTTCTTTAAACTTAAGGCCACGCCAATTTGATTTACAGTTCTTTGGACTTTGCCGCACCAATTTTAACGACAACGACTTTTTTTATTTTAAAAATTTGCCGCACCCGGAAAATTTTCACCCGCACGCCACATCCGTTTTGGCATTTAGAGAATGAAAAAATTTACTGGTTCCCGGTTCTCCGTTAGTAATATATTGCAATTAATTTTGAAGTATCGGGAACAGATAATATAAATTAAAAAAATCATCGTCATGGACCACGTTTTTGTGGTTTCAGCTCACCGCAACGGAGAAATTATATTAGAAAAAATAGTAGTTGAATGTTCTACAAATGCAACCTTCCAGGACCTTTTCAATTTGTCGGTAGGGGCAAGGTTTAACGACTTGTCAATCGACAGCATTCGAAAAATCATTGCAAGGACTCAACCAAAATCGGAGGCAATGACAATATCTCGTTTACATGAGTTTGTCCATTTTAACTGATCTTGACTGCAAATTTGTATGCTTCGAACTGGGAGGATCCTAACAATAATTTACCCATTTACATATCCCAAAGCAGTAAACATATTGTCCCCGAGAAAAATTCCTATTTAATCTTTATGAACACACAAAAGAAACCAATCAACTCCCTTACATCTACTGGGTACCTAAACTTCATAAGAATCCATACAAACAGAGATACATTGCCGGGTCTTCCAGATGCACCACTAAACCTCTTTCACAGCTCCTCACTACTTTGTTGACCGCAGTCAGAGACGGCCTAAAAAATTACTGTAATAAAGCTTACTCCACAAGCGGTGTGAATCAAATGTGGATTCTTAAAAATTCAAAAGATCTCCTTGAACAGCTTTCCTCAACCAGTCTTACCCATTGCCATAGCATTCAAACTTTTGACTTTTCTACACTTTATACAACCCTGCCACACAATAAACTGAAAACAGCAATTGCAGATTTAATACATCAATGTTTCTGCACAAAAAATGGAGAACGCAGATACACCTATTTAGTTATAGGGAAAGACAAGACATATTTTGTTAAGAACCACACCGATTCAAATAAGAAGTACACCGAGACTGACGTAATCAAAATGTTAGAATTTTTGATCGACAATATTTTTGTCGAATTTGGAGGTCGTGTTTTCCAACAGACAATAGGGATTCCTATGGGAACAAACTGTGCGCCGCTTTTAGCTGACCTTTTCCTTTACTCATACGAGGCCAAGTTTTTACAAGGGCTTATTCGAAGAAAACAAAAACATTTAGCCCAGTCCTTTAATTTCAGCTTCCGCTACATAGACGATGTGCTTTCTCTTAATAATCCTAAATTTAAGGATTATTTACATCAGATCTATCCAAATGAGCTTGAAATTAAAGGAACAACTGAAACACCTACTTCAGCTTCGTACCTAGATCTTTTATTGTATATTGACGAAGATGGACGTTTGAAATCTAAGCTATATGACAAGCGTGATGATTTTAATTTCCCCATTGTGAACTTTCCCTTTCTTAGCAGCAATATACCTACCTCTCCAGCCTATGGAGTGTACATTTCATCGTTACTGTCGAGCTTGTAGTTTGTGCAGTGATTTTTTGAACAGAGCAAAAACACTGTCCCAAAAGCTGCTTAGTCAGGGATTTGTTCAACCTTTGTTAATTTCATCCCTCAAGAAATTCTATGGCCGTCACCATAGCATCATTGAAAGATATGACGTGTCAGTATCCCAAATGAAAGTGGACATTTTCAGCTAGATTCACGTCTTCCCGGATTTGACTACCGACTTTGACATTTTCCCGGATTGAATCACTTACAGTGTGACGGACCACCTGATGTCGCTCTAAGTTTTAAGGGAATTCACACTGTGAGTGTTTTTTTGTGTTGTCTCGTATATCATTTTAATTTTGTCTTCGTTAGTGATGTTTGTGGAACCGATTTGTCTTTGTTAATGCTTGAATACTAAGTTATTTCAAAAACATTTCAAAATTTTACCATGGTACTGTTTGAGGGTTAGAGAAGTAATACGTACCGTGGATTTTTATTGGTTATGTCTAAGGGTTAGAAAATGACATTTACCAATCAGCTACCTAAAAGATCCTTCAAAAACTAATTTGCATCACTTAACAGAGCAGGACATGCTTACCCTTCCGGAGCACCTGATGTCACTCTCAGTTTCACTGGAGTTCACACTGTGAGTGCCTTTGTTCTGAATGTTGTGGTTTCTGGTTCTGTGCTTTGTGTCTGTCTGACGTCATTGTGTTTGTGTCTAACGTCATTGTTTTCTGTGTTCTCGTTTTTGCCCTGTCTTTGGACTTCGATTTTTGTGAATTTCACCCCTTTGTTCCTTCGGTATTCTACTGCTGTTGTTACAAACTACCAGCCAAACCTAAACTGTCAACCTCTAAAGATAAACTAACAGGTCCTGAAAGACTGCAGTGTGATTTGATTGATTTAACAGGGTCATTTGACTGTGGTTGGACTGTTGACACTCTTGATACTGGAACATGTGTTATTCAGAAGCTGAAAAATGCCCTATGGTATGTTGATCACTGTCATGATAAACTTGCTCAAAGTGGCTGTGCTTTACCTGCAGTATTCAAAAAATTTAAGGGTTATAATGAATATCTTCGTCTTCGTTATAGAGCACCAACAGTAACTTCTGAAAAACTCAATGAAATTTGCTCCGATTTAGCCAAAGCTCTCTCATACCCTTCAATGGCCACAAAAATGAATAAAACTTTACATGAGCACATTGAGTCACTTTTGCTTTGTCTAACAAAATTTAAGAATAAGTTGGATAAAGACAATTTCAGGCATAAAAATGTTTATCACATGAGAAGTGAGCCAGCACGTTCTGTAGAAACTGATTCTTCATGCATATTTATACCACCAACAGCAAAAACTTGAACCTTAGCCTTCAAAAAATTGGATGTCATCAGTTTATTGATTTAGATATTTACTCCCCGTCTAATCGTATTGATAGGAGAAATTTTATTCGCAACCTTGCGTTACAGTATCCAGTTATGTTATTTAGAATGTCTTATGGGGGAGTTATTGGAACCCTGAATTTCCTCTGGCGCACCACTGATAATGAGTGTGAAGAGAGAACTGAGCGAAACTCTAAAATAGTAGCAAAAATTACATCTACACTCCCAAAATACTCTAGTAGGGCAATGAGGAGAGATTTTATTAACAGATAAGTTCATTTGTTAAAGTTAAAGTGCTCTTTTTTTAATAAAGTAAAAAGAACAAAGTCAGTGAAGGTAAATTGGCATACAAATCTTGTTAACTCATTGCTCTTGAACACCATGGAGCATAATGATCAACATTGAGGTTCTTGCAATGTTTGGAGTAATATAAATGAATGTCTAGATTTTGCAGCTCATTGATCTTGTGGACAGTAAATTAAATATTTAAGGTTCCCAACGAAACATCTCTGAAAGTCCCAGAAGCTTTACTCACTTATAAAATTGCTTTAAAATACCAAGGAAAAAATGTGGGGATCCTTTGATCTCATTGCCAATTAATTTCATCAGACATACATGACATACAGGCATATCTATTTACTTCATGAAAAATATTCTTGGAAGCAGCTTAACAAATTCCTTTAAAACATGACCACTGATAGAAGTGATTTGAATCTGTATTCCTGGTGGTGTAGGTATATTGAAATGGAAAAGCCCTAGGTATGAGTCCAAACATTAGCTGTAATCACCTTCTGACAGTGCAGGTGCTGGAATAATTGCTTGGAAAGAAGATGTGAGGTACAGAGAGACATTTGTTTTGCATGGAACATCTTTTTCGTGTGTGCATTTTGATTATTCATAAAAAAACTGAGTTTACTTCGCCCGATGAAACTAGCTTTAGAAAAAAAAAATAATTTAAAAAAATCGCTCGCTGCCTAAAATTTCATTCGCCTGACAAATCATCATTTTCCGGAAAAAAGAAATTAAAAAAAAATTCGCTCGCTCGCCCAAATTTTTCAGAGGAAAAAATCCAAAGAACTATAAATCAAATTGGTGTGGCCTAATATATATATATTTTTTATTTTAATAACGATTTAAATATAACCCAAAGATGTTTGATTGGCAATGTTAGTTGTTCTCTAGATATTCTTACTTATTTATAATTTTTTCAAAACTTTTGAAATATTTTGTTCAATTTTATTCAGAAATGTGAGTTGGGTTGAAGTGGACGTCGATGAATTTACATATATGGCAATGCACGTTCACAAAAAGACAGGTAAAAATTCTCTGAGAAACACTTTTTGAAATACATCCCGAGTTAGCATTCTCAGTTTTCGTTCAATAACTTTCAGACAGCAGTTTCATAATAGTTCATAAAATTGTGGTAGACGATTTTATAAATAGTTGGAAAGGAGAAAGAAATTAGGTACAAACATTCTTTGAAAAGATGGAGAAACACGTAAAGTGAATCCTCCGATATATATAGCTTTAAATGTCAACGAGGTATAGAATGACAAAGGACCTAAATTACTGCAAATTTAGTTTCAGCATATGGCTATTTCGACAACTAATGTCTCCTCAGTGCAGTTAAAATCAAAAGATTTGGAAACCATAAACTGAACTTTGTTAAATCTGATAAAAAAATTGTAAATGAAAAGCTAAAATAAGGACAGAGCTATGCATAAGGAAGATGATACTCTTTAATTTCGAGTACAATTTTCTAGAATTTTGACGTTACAAGTTTTCAAATAATTTTTTGAGGGGGTCAGCACTGAAGTACTCAGTGAATCTCATTTAAAGCATGCATTTGGATTGTTGAAATTCCAAAAAATGAGCATTGTTAAATAATGTTAGATATGCGTTATTTTGGTTTGTACGAGTGTTCGTATAAAAATTCCATGATATCAGCAACATATGTTAACATATATTTTGCTGGCGTTATTGTTACTAGTGTCACAGTAACGTAGGAATCATCATACCCAGATATGATATCTTCATACTCATATAACCCAGATATGATATCTTCATACTCATATATTGTTTTGACATAATGGGCAAATGAATTACAAGTCTTTTTGACGAAAGTGATTACTCAGATAAGCATTACTTATTGAGTAACGTAGGAATCATTTATTTTATCTGATGGTACATCTACACAAGAAATGGTATTTCATCACATCTTTGTCATGGAAATGATGGAAGTCCATGCAAACTTTGTTTCAAAAGTAAATTCCTTGGAATTTTTAACAATAATTTTTCCCACTTGTTTCATTTGGTAACGTAGGAATCGGTCACGTAGGAGTCTTCATAGTTAAGGAAGTATCATCAGAGATCGATTGTAGTCATTTCATAACCAAGTAGTGGAAATTCATCAGTGCTTTGTTTCTTATAAGTGCCCAACATTTTAGTCCAATCAATTCATGTAATTTTGCTAGAACAAAGGTAACGTAGGAACCTTTGTTATTTGGCTCTTCAAAAATTACAGTTTTTATGAGTACAATACTTTTTTATTGTTAAAGGCTAATTTGATACATGATTTTTTAAATCATATTGTTAGAAGACGTATCTTTTAAAGGTATAACTTATATCTTTCGAGAATCAGCTTGACTCCGAAGCAGTTTTTAAGTAGCAGTAACGTAGGAATCATGAAAAATCTTGACAAGTTTTCATTTTTTTTTTCGTTTCTTTAATTCAAAAAGTACCATTCAAATCTTTACTTTAACTAAATCCTCATCTTGGAAGAAATGTAATACGAAACAATTTATTTAATAATTTACTGTTTTTAGAAATAAAAAGTAGTCCCAAAAAAACAAAAAAAGCAATCTTGACATGCGAAATTTTGTATTGAAACCATACAAAAAAAACACCACAACTTTTCAATAGATCGTGGTATTATACTTATTGTAGGTTCATTTAATTCGTATTATTGACAGTAATGAGAAAAAACATCCAACGCTGTACTTTTATTTATAAATTATTTTTTAAAGAACGGTTACTTTTGTCAACCATAAATGCATGGTTGAAATGAGATTGACTGACTGACTACGGTATTTGTGAATAACCTTGAGGAATAACAGTCCACTAACAGAGGCATCGACCCAATGATAATAAAAACAAAACGCCAAAATACCGTAGACTTATTAATACGTTTACAGTATTTCCTACATGTGGCAATTCCGATAACTTACGTCTCTTCAGTACAGATCAAGTCCAAACGTTTTAAAAACGATAAACTCAACATAATTATAAATCACAAAACGAGTAATTTAAATATGTTCAAGAAGTTTAGGAGCTGCACAGGAAAAGTAATAAGATGCATAGGCAGATTCGGTCCCATAAAAGGTAGGTACCTTTGGTTCCAAACAGAAAGGAATTCTAGGTTTTTAATCGCAATCTTTGGCCTTTATCCTGCACGAATTTCAAAAAAAAATAATTATATAACAAATAGGGGTGCATGTGTTTGCAAATCTTCCACTGGATCAGCCAATGAGAATTTATTCTGTAACAAGAGAGTGACCTACAAAATAAAACATAATGAAAAAATCTATTTTGTTAATTTGTAGGAAGAATATTTGCAGTGTCGCCAGGTCTAACGTATCATTTTAATCCTTATTGGTCATTAATAGAAATTGATCCGGCCACAGGAAAATCTAAACAACTTTCATTAATTGCAGATATCGGTAAGTGACTATGTAAAAATGTTACAATAAAGACTAGTTCCTATTTATGTTTAATTTATTTTCACTCTTTGTTTTTTAATAATAAATGCTTTATTTGGCATTTTTTCGCATTCAGCTACAACTTCTTTATTTTACTGTTCCATGCGTCTCCTGAAAAACAACAGGTTTGGAATCTTTAATATTGACATACGTTTATATTTTGAAAATTATTTCTGCTCCATTTTGGATTGTAGATTTTAACAATTATTCTGATGACTTTCTTGCCAAATATTTATTCGATAGCTGTTCACATATTTCCGATTATCAGTGTTGATTTTTGTGAGACGTTTGTATACTAGAATATCTTTTTTCTATTTTAAGGATAAATAATTAGGTATCTTTATTAATGATATTTTCTGTGAATCATAATTATTACTATTGTTTAGATATGCAGTATGATTAATTTTCTTATTGATAATATACTTGTCACATTTGGAGGTGATATTCATCAACAGAAATTAGGTATACCAATGGGAACAAATTGTGCTTCTCTCCTCACAAACTTGTTCTTATACTCCTTCGAAACTGAATTTCTTCAGAAAATGATAAAACCTCATAAAATTAAAGCTGCTAGAGCCTTCAATTTCACTTGTAGATACATTGATGATGTTGTTTCCATTTCATTTTTTTTTTTTTTTTTTTTTGCTAAATGAATCCCATCAATATTTCCTATCGAACGAGAGATTTACGGCTAGATCTACAACTTTTAGAGTCTTTCACCTGGAATTTGACGAAAATCGTCATCTCAACACTAAAAAGTAAGACAAAAGGAACGACTTTAATTAAAAACATTTTCAATTTTCCTAATATTGACAATACATGCAATATTAAAATTCTCTTGTATACGGAGTGTATCTTTCACAGTTGATTCATTACGCGAGAGCTATCACCAATTCTGCAGACTTTCTCCTTAGACATAGTTATTTCCATGACTGCTTTATTATGAACCCCGTCTTATATGATAATTAAAAAAGTTCTTCAAATTCTGTCACCTGCAAAAGCTAATAACAATTAAAAAAAATGTTTTACGTCTACTTAAGCTCGTTTTCATTTGCGATAAAGAATTTTCAATCGTTGAATTGAATGCATTGAACAGATTTTGATTTTAATTGGACTGCTTCAATATTATCGAGACTTCCAAACATAGATACAAGAGATTCAAGATTGAACTTTTTTAAAGTCTCGCCTCTTTTATGATTAAGAACATAAAAAAAACAATAAAAAAATACTGAAATAAAATAATGTCTTTCTATATAAACATTATCATAAAATTATTGTGTTCTTTTCTTGTGCGCGAATGTTGTTTGCCGATGTTAACTACATGGCCATTTACTTAGTCGTGCAGAATTTGTTTTACGCTGAAATCAGTAAATATGTGTGAAAAATTAAGGATTTACATGTCGAGATTTGGGCTTGAAATCAGCAATTTTAAACTAATAAGTTCCGTAGGGAGAACATGAAAATATTATATATAGTATATCCTTCCGGGTCAAGTGGATTACGATATTTCTCCAGTTCGAGAAGGTAAATTTGTGATTTTCTGCATGCAAGCTTTAGCGAGCATGTTAAAATCAGAAATTTAACTATTGAGAATGGAGAAATATCGCAATCCACGCGCAAACGGAAGGATATATTGTTTCTCCAATGACTTTTACTGTGGTTCAGGTGCATATTCAAAGGTTTTGCACGATTGTCAACGTTTGTCGCGCTCTCTGAAAGCCTAGTAACGATGACGTCACAGTAGACTTTATGAATGAAATGAAACGTTTTGGGAAACATTACGCAGAAATTTAACCAACGATTGGATTAAAAATAATACGTATTTTTCACCAACGGGGTTAACACGCTAAGAATTGGAGAAACTTATATTCTAAACGGTATCAATTAAATGACAAGGGAGAAATTAATGTTCTGAAACAAACGAATAAGATAAATAACAGTAATAAAAGTGATAGATGTTTTGTTAAATTATATAAAAAAAGCATAACATACCGATACTGAAGTCTCATAATTCTTTAAAAGATATGATTCTGAGAGATGACATGAAAATGTTAACATACACTTCTTAAAGAATACGGGTATCCTGATATTCGTGCATCACTTGCCATGTCCGAATCAAAATGAATATCAGATACGAGTTAAATCAGATGGTTAGAACCGATTCAATAAATCTTTCCGTACCGCGAGTTTGTGTAATAGGATCTTGAGTAAGATCAGATTAAAGATCGGGATATCTTTCACAACTGTAAGAAATAACCGTCTTTTCTCGAGTTGAGCGTAGCGAAACGAGAGGAAAAGACGTATGATTTCTTACACGAGTGAAAGATATCCCGATCTTTAATTTTGATCTTATGCAAGTACCTATTTAATCAGTAAAAAGCGAAAAGAAACGTCTGGAAACATTTACTGTTTGAACAACGTTGTCGGCATTTGAGTGTTCCTTACATTGTGACGTCAGGTGTTTTGTGACGTTTAGTCATGGTTACGATTGTTGTATCACGTCTGGTTGGTCATTTACCGGTGTGAGATGAGGTCGCGTGCATCGATCTTACATGGGTCATTTTTCACGGTTAAACACCATTTACGGAAGAAACGTACATCTCTGTGTTAAAGAAAAAACAATATGGTCATTAGATATGAGAGAAATGTGTATTTTCATATACAATGTATAGCATTTCGTCATCTTTTTGTACAGTGATAAAGAAACAAACAATGAATATGTAAGAACATCAAATCGTTTGACTCAGCGGTGACACATTAATTGAATTGAATATAATGGAAACGAGTCATTGGTAAGTAAGGTGGAACTATTTTGTATCATATCAATTTACATAATATCCTTTTTTTTATTTGTATCTATTGTTCTGGTATATTAACAATGTTCCATTATATCTACAGGTTATTTTTCACTGTATTATGGCGGTTCTATATTTAATGGCATTGATGAGGAGACGGACACACTTTATCATGTATTTAGTTTGATAGATACAGCTGCTGACGTCATCGTTGGAATAAATCTCAATAATTATAGAATGACATTTTCACAGTTTACGAATCTGAGACATTTGCATAACTTGTCATACATACGTGCAAATAATACTTGCTATATATGAAAACTATTAACAAAATGCCATTTTTTTCTTTTTCAAAACAAACAACAAAAACTATACGCTACAAAATATTTTCCATGAAACTTTTTCCTATATCATTTTAGTAAACAATGGATAAAATTTACATGAAGATGATTACACAATTCTGTTCAATGCTATATTGACTATTCATATTTTCATAAAATAAGCTCACAAGAACCAAAAAAAAGAACATTTAAATAAAAAAAATACCGAAGTTATTGTGAATTTAGTTTCCGCATATGCGCATTTCTCCAACTTATGTCTCTCAGTGCAGATCAAATAAAGTAAAATAAGTGTAAAAGCTGGTAGAAGACATATTACCAATTGATTTAAAAAGGAAAGCCAAAATCATCTAAGTACAGAGCTATACACGAGAGAGATACTCTTTAGGTATTAAAAAAATACCTACAATTTAGATATTGCAAGTTTAAGATAAAATCGGTTTCAGGGCCAGCATAGAAGTACTGGCTACTGGGTTGAATCATTTGTAGTATTGTGAAAAATAATTGAAAATTCTTAAAAATAGTATTGAACAGAATTTGTACAGCGCATCAACCTACATTTTTATGATAAAATCAAATTTCTTGTTGAAGTGGGCTTATTGGTACATAGTAGTTTCTGACAGGACCATCTGCTGACGCTAAATTTACAGCAATGTCAGAGAAATTTATCAAAAATGATTTACAATGATTTGGTTTATGGTCTATCAAATGTTTTCATTAGAGCTGCACTGTACAGACATAATTTGTGGAAATTGTTATATACAAAAACTAAATTTACAGTAACTTCGGTTTTTGTCTTTATTACCACTGGGCCGATTGCCTCTGCTTGTGGGCTGTTAGTCCTCGAGGGAATCCACCAATCCAGTAGTCAGCACCTCAGTGCTGACCCGAAAACCGACTTACTTGGAAACTTCCAGTATCAAAATTCTTGAAAATTTGCATTAAACTAAGGAGCATCTCCCTTTCGCAATAGCTCTGCCCATAGCTTTTTTGGTTGTTCATTTTAATCTTTTTTGTTTATTTGTTTTCTATCAGATTGTACAAAGTTTGGGTTTATGGTCTTCCAAATGTTTTGATTTGGTCTAGACTGAAGAGACATATTTTGCCGAAATAGTCATTTGCAGAAACTAAATTTACGGCAACTTCGGTATTTTGTTCTTTATTTTTTTAATATCACACGCAAGCATTTGTGCAATAAATACTGTTCATCAGGAAAAATTGACAAATCAATGAACCTCACAGCACAAGGCCGAGTTCTTAAATAAATATTAATCCCTTGTAGAAAAAATTGGAAGATTCAAGATTCTTTTTTACTGAATACCGGGATGATCATTTCTTTTCATTGTCTGCGATCTTTCAATAGCAGTTGCTGTTAAGTCGCTACACGCATGACACTACCGCAATGGAAGGGGAGGTTTTGTGTGCCATAATACTGCTTTAACCCACCATTTCTTTTGAAATGCCTGCACCAAGTCAGGACCATTCATGTCGCAATTTTTCCGGTGGTTTCCATCTGATTTGTCTTTTTGTCTCATTGACTTCGGCTCTTGACAACTCTGTTCGGTAATTTTGTTATTACCCTCGTGTAGATACACTTCTTTCTGGCTGCCCTTATGACACCCCACTACTTATATGTCAGTAAATGCGTACAGGTAATTAAACAGTGCAAAAGTACTATAAATTAGAGAATTTGAGCCCTTTAAATTGATTGTTAAATATACAAGTTTTATCTTCATTAAACATATGATCCACGCTCCTGGGTCCACACTAACTGGCAAAGGTCAACATCTTAATCTCGAGATGGTGATATATTGGTATCTGAAACATTTTGTGTTTGTACACTAAAAAGTGTAACAATATAAAATAAATGCAAATAAAAGTTTATAGGGTGCAACAATGCATTAAAACATTTTTGTCATTTTTTTTGTTCTTAATAAATATAGTTCATCCATTGTATAATCAGATAAAGAAGTACCGAGGCAGAAGACAATTGCGATACATAGATTATACACAAATTGCATATCATAAGAACTCAGCAGTAGACAAAGTTAAGAAAAAGTATCAAAATGATTTATTACTTGATAAGTTAACAGTTATTCGGTCACTGTGAATTCGGTAGATCTTTGCGTTCAGCAGTTTGAACCACGTGGTTTGAACCTGGATGGATGATTGAAACGTCAGTGTATATATGTATACTCTGTAAGTAAGGGCGAGATTTATGTAGAATGGTGTGACTGTCATAGTTTATACAATTTTCCTTGTGGTTGGTACATATTTAATCAGTGAAAAGTTAATGAGAACCTAATCGTCAGTTCAAAGACGAACAATCCAAGGCCAATGGCAACACCTTTGATCAATTCACATCTAACTGAACAAACCTATTCATACGAAAGATATTAAGCTTTAAGAGCCAATAATATTAGATTTTTTCAAGATGAACCCCAGCCTATATCACTAAAAGCTTAGAGGGGTTGACGATGGGTGAATTATGAGATTTGGCACAGCTGTTTATTGGAATTGCGACATCTTCGGTACCCAAGGAAGGACAAAGAAACAAAGACATACAGAAAAGAAAAAATTAAGACAGACTTACATATACATGTAAATATAAATGTCTAAAACAAAAAATAACTATTGAAGATATGGACTTTCCTTTTGTTGGTTGGTATAGTACTTCTACAGAGGAAGGTCCATGATATGAATTTCAATTTGTAGAGATTACTAGAGATCTTTATTTGTTTCAACATATTTTTGAGGCCCACACAAGGGAGAGGAGAAGCTAATCCAAATACCATAGACCTGTTATTTAGTAATGAAGAAGGTGCAGTTGACAACATCGCTATCGCTATACACTAACCGATATGAAGAGTGATCACTGAGTAACATAGTTTCAGTTTTAAGGTTATTTTGGAAGATATACAATCACCTGCCACAATCCACCAGGGAACTCTACGAGAAAAAAACGTAGACAAGAATAGGGACTCGGGGTAGCCGGATTTTGTACCGGTAGTAGCAAGAGCCAGTTGTAGGGAACCCAAACATCTCCTTTCCCTATCCCGTTTCCATATAGTATAATAAGCATACAAATAAAACCACATCAAGACCGCAATCTTGAAAGGGTAAAATAAGGCAAAATGTATATTAGAAAGATGGGTCAAGGAGTACTCGCCAAAATGTTGCCGTGTAGCTAAAGGCGTCTTATCTGCTGGTAAAAAACTGTCGCACTAAGGAAGAAAAAAAAAAACTCGCAACTTCCTGAAGCATTTGGTAAAGAATCATCGTGATATTTCAGTGGACATCGTCAGTATCAGTCAGAGGCCAGTATATGTGTAAAATCACCAGGTCATTCGACCCCAAAGAATTTAAGTTACGATCCGGTTTTTCTGGATTTTTTTTTTATCAGTTTTATGCATTTCCGTAAAAACGAGGGCGAGAAATGCCCTTAGTAATCAACTGTTTGCAAGTCACATCATATGCATATATATCAAATGTTCATATCTTTTATAAAAGTCATGCATGTGTTTTACAATTAATGAAATCTGTAACCTTGTTTTAAATGTTTGGATGTGATAGTAAGGTTACGTTCATTAAAGTCGTCAAGAGTAGAATAGTTGAGATATGTACAACCCGTAGTTTTGAGCTAATAGAACGTCGCAGTCAAGAAAAGGGAAATTAGTAATTGTGAAATCAATGTCATCCTTTTTATCATAAATTTTAGTCTTTATTTTATCATAAATTTTAGTCTTAATTTTACTAGAGTTAACGATGATAGCTCGATCAAGATAAGGGAAATATTTAGAATCATTATTTGCTTAAATTTCGGTTCTTGTGGTTAAACGACTCGGAGGTCGACATTATCTAATAGTTGCATAGCAAGGATATCGTAATGGATATCTGCCATTATCATTGAAATAAGTTTGTCACTGGTTTGTATGGT
Source organism: Modiolus philippinarum (assembly GCA_002080025.1). NCBI lineage: Eukaryota > Metazoa > Mollusca > Bivalvia > Mytilida > Modiolidae > Modiolus > Modiolus philippinarum. The sequence goes on along the minus strand of MJUU01059177.1, from coordinate 119,974 downwards.
TCCATTTTGTAGTTTCTTTTTAATAAAGTCTCGTTCGTAGCAGAACAAAAAAACTCGATAAAAACAAAGTAAGATGCCTGTATTACAAAGCAGTTCACTATATTTATGTATACTCTCTATACATTTCAGTTATGGTGTACTTGTTATTGAGAGAATATGGATGCACAATCACACTTTCAAATTTTGGCATTTATTTTTTGTAATTTCAAAATATAATTCTGACCATATGTTTATATTGCACACATCTCTCTAATTTATAATGCCAAGTTTTTTTACAATCGACTTGATGAGTTCCTGCGTTTGTCTATATGTTGTGATTGTCCACCAGCTAGGGACACTGGTGCTTTTGTCGGTCAACGCATGACAGTGATGGTAAGACCATTTTGCCAGTTTAATTGATGTTTGTTGGCAATCCGTATCAATGGCCAGAAAAAAAACATGGATGCAGCGTTGCTCGACATCTATCAATGAATTTCACTCAAACCGATGCTAGGCGTCATCTTGAACTTACTTTGAGGGATGAGCAAAGCTCATTGTTAAAGGTCTCATGGTGACTTCAAGATGAAGAACACGAATAAAGACGTTGTTTCATTGCTTGGTTGAATCATGTATTTGTAGAGACTTTGTCTCATGTGCTTTTACTCCATATTCTTTCAATGTTAATTTTATATGAAACACCTAAGTCAGTTTTTGTCATGAAATATGAATGTAATGAAAATTTATCTTAGATAATGGCAGCAACTTAAACTTGACTTTCTAACACTTATCACATAGTTACAAAATGTATTTTTCACTACAGATCATGCAGATGAACTTCAAGTGGCATTACAGTATTAAGCAGCTGACTTAAATTTGAAATTTTAAATCACATTCTTGCTAAAATACACGAGTTGCACCCATTTTTGCAACATGTATCAAATTTTCACAACATTTAGTGTAAACGAAAAACAACGATTTATTTCCATTAAATAAAGATACACAAAAAAGGCAGTGATTTATGTTTGATCTTTCCCGAGACAAAAAGAGACATGAGCATTCGACTGAAAAGAAAGTAAAAATGCGCATTTCTTGTCAAAAGAACAACCCTCTTTTTACTTTTTATTTTATTCTAGTTTCTAGTTATTTTCTAAATTTTATTTTATTTCATTTTTTGTTGTTTATTTGGAAAAAGCCTACCTATTTATATCAATATCAACTACCAGTAAACTTTTAAAGCAGTTTTTTAAAAGATGTACTTACCAAAAAAAGTAAGGACCACAGTTTTTCCATTACAAATGTACAAAGTTTACCAACATAGTTTACCATAAACTACCCAAACAGTCTTAGAACATCATGTCAGATGTTTTCGAGATTATCAGGTTAAAAAGTAGAAAAAAAATCTATTTTGATCAGTCTTCTATCTGGTCATACTTCCTGAAATTGGCATTTTTACCCCAAAATTTACCCCTGTTAAAACAAATGAAATTTAAGTCGGGAACTATTTCAATGAAGTTTTTTATTCCCTAATTTATTACGTTCTTGCTTATTTTTGTTTTATTTTATTTATTTTTTTTGTCTTTGTCATACTGTCTCAATTCGTCTTGGATATGAATTGCCGTGATTTTGGATTTATGATTTTAGAATTCCCCCTTTCCTCATTCCTGCTTCGGTTGTATTATGTGGTGAATGAAAGTATATGGAGTAAATGTGTCTTGACTTTTCAAACGACGACGTTGTCAAGTCTAAATGTCTAATTTGTGTACATGTACTTTCTCCTTTCAGATTTTGAAAATACCAATAACAAAAGTGACTTCTCCTATTGGAAAAAATGAGTACTCTATTTTGAATGCCCGTTTCTTCGACATTTTTCATCAATTTTTAGTGAATCAAAGTCTGATTGGACAACTATATAGAATTGTCAAAATCACGATTGTCTTGTAAAAAATGTGAATTGCGAATGGCCCTTGGCTTTTTGCTCAGTATATATGTAACCCAAAGTCGTAAAAATACCGTCGCTGAAGTTTTGAAATACATTAAGCAAAGAAGTAGTTTCCTGAATTAAAGATCTTACCACTATTTTAAATTGATCTTACCACTATTTTAAATTTATCATAGAGATTAATGATAAAAAGCACGACTTTTTTTACAAGTGGGGGTTCAGGGAAGAGGGCTTTCATTTCATTTTTCCCTGAACCCCCACTTGTATCTTTTCGCCGACCCAAGAACCTGAAAGATATCCTCGTCAGAGCTAAACTACCATCAGCCGAGAAAGGCCAGTTTACAACATGTCGGGATAGACGTTGTAAATTGTGTAAATATAGTTCCACGACTGAAACTTTTCAAAGTACAGCTACCGGTGATATTTTCAAAATCTTTGGACAATTAACATGTAAATCGCCCAATGTCATCTATCTGGTTACATGTTCTGTCTGTAAAGAACAATACGTTGGTGAGACAGGAAATGCGCTCAATCTTCGCATTAACTTGCACCGTAACCATATCGAAAACAAAGATCAGTACCAGGCCACTGCAATCCATTTTAATACTCAGAATCACAACTGGCAAAATATGCAAGTTATTGCAATAGATCAAAATAGATCGTGGAATGTAAACCAGAGAAGATCAAAAGAAAGCTACTGGATTGATCGTTTAAAACCCAGTCTT
>MJUU01059177.1:82516-117021 GCA_002080025.1 Modiolus philippinarum | reverse complement strand
TATATATATATATATATATATATATATCGAAACCGCCACGTCAAGACAGGACATTGTTTTCTTGTACGATATTTTTATCATTTACGTAGTCACGTGTCAATCACATTGTTGTCAATAAATAAAAACTGATAACTTAAACATAATATCTGATATCAGCAATTTCTTATTATTCTATATAAAGTACTGTATTTTTTTAACCATCTTGAATTATGGAGAAAACATTTATACTTGTTCTTCCTTTGCTACTATTTGGACAATCAATAGCTCATTTATGTCTGATCTATCCCGAGCAAAGGGGAGATATTAGCATTCGAGTGGTAAGTTTCAGCTTCATTTCATCTGAACCTGAAGAGCAAGGAGTAAAATTAAGCATTTCCGGTCAACAGACCAACTATAAGATTATAAGAATCTTACACAGGTGGGTGTGCGAGACAAGTAAATTTCAGACACCCAAGGGCAAGATTAAGGATGTCTCTGACGATGCTTTGCCGTGTCAGAGATTGCCTGCCTAATCTTGCCCGCGGGTGTCTGAGATTTCTTTGCCTTGCACACCAACCCGGGTTTGATTCTTTTTCTCACCCTACCAACACGAATGACTTGTTGACATTGGACATAATTTCATTCGTGACCAGGCGTAATAACGCGATACCGTTACATTCAAATAATTCATAACACATAACACAATCATTTTCTAGTCTTGTCCTCCCAGTTTTGTTTATTGTATTTTTACGCTGTAACTTCTCATATATGTCAGAAAATCTGAAGTTCACCTTCATGTCGTTTGTTTAAATTTCGGGAGTTACGTCCCTTTCTTTGCAACGTCATAACATTTGAGCGCGAGATTTTTTAAAGGCAATTTTAGCTTTTAGCTTTCCGTAAAATCACACTACAGCCTGAAACATTATCAGCACAAAACACATCAGTGTAGCAATAATTATGACTTAAATTATGTTCGAATAACCGACAAACTTAAATTCACACAGAACGATGATCACCATAATTTGGCGGGAAAATGTGCGTGTAGCTTGTCTCATCCACGGGTGAGACATATAGTATCTATCCCGAGGGAAAAGGTGAGATTGGCTGATCTCAAACCCGAGGGCTAAGATATCATGTCCATCTCGAGGCTTGCCGAGGGATAGACAAAAGATATCTTATCCTGAGGGTTTGAGATCAGCCTATCTTGCCTTTTCAAGAGGGTTTGATACTTTTTCTCGCCTTAATTCTCTGAAATTACTCACAAAACCATGATCAGCTTTGAGTTTCACAAAGAAATAGCAAAAACGTTCCCGCGAAAAATATGACGTCACAATTGGTATACATTTACTGAAGTTGGATACTTTCTTCCACTTTCAACAATTGGCGCGCAATTTAAATCTCTGGTTAAATAGAAATCGCATATCTTGCGGTTCATGATAAATTGCTGGTTCAAAGGAACACTTACATTCTTTATATAAACAGTTAGATTAATTAAATCTGACAACAAATAATACTGCATAAATCGCATGAAAATTCGAAGCGATGGCAGACATCTTGAATTTTTTGCACGTGCTTACGATTGAAGTGAGAAAGCCCCCCNTATCTCACACCCCCAAAATCACGAGATATCTCGAGCCCCTAGGCGAGAAAATATGAATCTAACACGGGTGGGTGTGCGAGACAAGGAAATCTCACACACCCAAGGGCAAGATTAAGGTTGTCTCTGACGAGGCTTCGCCGAGTCAGAGACTACCTAATCTTGCCCGAGGGTGTGTGAGATTTACCTTGTCTCGCACACATACCCGTGTTTGATTTGTTTTCTCACCCTGCCAACATGAACGGGCAGTTGCTGATTTTGACATTGGACATCATGTTTCGTACTATCAAGCATAAAGTTGGATCTCTGTTGACATCAAATAATTCAAAACATATTACATTACACAATTATTTACTTGGCTTACTCTGGCTTTTCATTTGTGTTTACCGTTTGATCTGAAATTTGACCTTCCTCACTTTTGTTTACTTACGGGAGTTACGTCCCTTTTTATGACGTTATAATATTCGAGCGGGATTTTTGAATGTTGTCGAGTATAACATTATTTTCAGAATTATCTGGTGCATGTAATAGGTGTCAAGAGTTAAAGACACAGCTATATATGTCGACGTTTTGGAAAATGTGCTTATCTAAAAAGAAAAAATAAGAAGACCATTGCAATTTAAATGTCAAGCTGACACAAAAACCGCGGGAAAAAGATCATCGTGTAGGTGTTCTCACCCAGGCGGTTGGGTGAGACGGAAAATGGCTGGGTGAGACGGAAAAATCTCACACAGGTATTGGCTACATAGAAAGCACTACAGGTAGGGTGAGAAAGAAAAATCTAATCCAGGTTTTGGTAACAAAGAAAGCATTACAGGTAGGGTGAGAAAAGCATTTCCGGACAACAGACCAACTATCTTTTAATCCATCCCCATCCTCTTTGGTTGTCTGTTTGGGGGAAAAAATACCGAGATATCTTAAAATTAACCCCCAGAAACAGTTCTTTAAGAAACATGTAAATGTCGGATGTTTACTTTCTGTGACAAAATATAAGGAGGAGAATAAGTTTGAATCTACCTTAAATGTGTAATAATTAAAAGTTTTATCCTTTAGATAATTCAATTAAATGATATGGATCCACTTTCACATATATTTCAATCCAATTTGATGAATTTGTGTTTTGAATCCTAAATGTACAAGTACATCGCTAAATAACATCAAGTGATGGCAATAGTTGAAGTTTAAAAATAAATCAAGCTAAAAAGTAGTTCCCTGGATTTAATGCCGATTCACTTGAATTCATTAAAGCTTTTGTTAAGCTTCTTTATTTACTTTGATCAGAGAGATGAATTATAAAAAATGTCATACGCAGAACTTGTCATTTTATTTTATTTTCTTTCTGAAACCTTGTGTTATTACGTATATGAGTGTAGTGGTTACAAACGCACAAATATATTACAATGCATTTTCCATTGGGGGTGGGGTCTCCTATTTGGCTATAATCTAAAAAAAGAACAAAGGTTTTGTTTCCTGAAAAATATAAGTAATCATGCAGATCTTTCGAATACCAAATAAAAAATTGGGGCCCATGTAAAAGTAAATTATTTTTATGTCGACCGATTCCCGTAAAAGTCCAAATTATCATCTCTGGGTTAAGTTGTTGAAATCAGATTTGCTATATATCGAATTGTAACATGACATAGCATTCTATTTTTAATTTTTAATTTTACTTTCCACCAAATGGCGTAGGAGTTGTAGTACTTAATTCTGAATACAGCATTGGGATTCAAAACTGGATGCCTTTTCGCAAGTAAATATTTGCGCCCTTTATAACTAGTATAAAACCTTAGCGCGGAAACAGAACTTACACTCATTTGTAAAATTGTCAGGATGGTAAAACTTAGATTATTTCAAAAATTTGTATTTATATGGATAACTAGTCAAAAAATTGTATTTATATGGCTAACTAGTCAAATACAAAAAATGTTAAGCCATGCTTAAACGTATCCACATTCTGTTGTGGACATTTTTTTGGGGTCAAGAAAGGACATTGTTTTCTTGTACAATATATTTATCATTTACTTGGTCATGTGTCAATCACATTCTTGTCAGTAAATAAACACTGATAACTATAAATATAATATCTGATATCAGCAATTTCTTATTATTTTAAGCACAATACTACTTTGTTAGACCATATATGATAATGGCGAAAACATTAATATTTATATACTTTTTGCTTCTATTTGGACAATCAACTGCTCATTTATGTTTAATATTTCCCGAGCAAAGAGGAGAAATGAACATTCAAGCGGTAAGTTTCATTTGCATCTCCTCTGAACCTGAAGATTAAGCGTAAACATTGGTGCTTCTGATCTAAAGAAATATCATTTTTTTTCTCCCTCTCTCTCTTTTTTTTATTATTTTTTTTTTTATTTATTTTTTTTTTGCTATTTGGGAACATTAACATAATCCTGTAGTAAACCATTTGAACAATTTTTAAAGACGATAACCGTTGTAGGCTTTAATACACTTAATACGTATATACCGTAAATAAGTGTATAAAGCTAGCATTGTATGGTATGGTTTCGGCTTTTGTCTCATTTGGTTCTACATAACTAAGGAAATAGACATAAAGATAAGTAAAGCTAGATACAAATGTATGTTTAGATTAGATAAATACAGCCCATCATTTCTATTTAACTCAAAAAGTGCTTTGTGAATGTTATCTTATATTTAATATTACGTCTTTTTGCACTTATACTGCTGTGGTTTCTTTCTTATGGTTCCCATATTGATAATAGAACTTTTAAGATAATACATTTTGTGTTTGATTTCACTTTTATCTCAAATGAGAAAGAAAACAATGCAAAACCTTCAAACAAATAATGAACACAAACATATAATCTAGAAAAATGGTACAAAAATCATATGCCGAGCAGTTACGACGAAGCAGGACAAAATATTAGAAGAAAAACGAAATGGCTATGGTTAGAATGGTAATAGATAGTACTGGCAACGAGAAAATCCTCAATTGTGATAGAGCTGTTGACAAGTCTTGCATGTGTGTTCTTTCATTTATTGTTCATAAAGCAAAGCAAAATAGATACTGTCACACATCTTTGCATTTTTTACTGAAGAAAGTCCTAACGAAATAGCAACAAAATGAATATTGGTCAAAATTGACACTTACAAATGTTTCATATTTGCCTATTGTATGAGGAAGGACATTGTATGTAGATTTTGTATTTAGCTTTATATTTTACTGTGCGTTTGTTTTCCTTTAAGGGTGGAAGTCCAACTTGTGCTCGCCATGAACCAGAGTGTGGCGGGCAACCACCAGAAGACCCAGGCGTCACACCTTACATAGGTGGTCAACAAATGTGGATCAAATTTCAACAAAATTATAACCATTATGAAGTCGGATTTCCGGGTAAAAATTATAAGTAATTTGTTGTACCTAGACTTGTTGTACAAAGACTTGTCGTTGCAGATCATTTTATGTTTGTGTAAATAGAAACGCGTTTGTATTACTGACCGACTAAGGAACTCAGGTAACAGCATGCCCTTTTTTCTTTTTGGTATTCTACTCAGTGTCGTTGTTCCAGTACTATACGGGTAGTATTGGTAGTCTATTAAGGTGTGGACAATATGAATTTTTTTTTACATTTAATAAAACTAGGATGAAATCTAGAATTGAGGCCGAATTATTGTAAACTTTATTGGATTGTCAATTATACTCAACTAACCCTGGCTGGTAGATAGTTCCTTGAATATCTTTTAGAGGTAAAAAATTTCACCAATCAGTTTGGGGTATTTATACTATCTTTATAAGATGTTTTGGTCAAGCCCGAGTTCTGCGTTTCTCTGAGACTAGAGCTTTAACCCAAGTTCCAGTTTAACTCAGTCTATGAGATGTACCTCATGTTATTGTTTAAAATAAATTACAATGTCTTCATGCATGACAAATAACAACTATTCGCCGATCCTGTTGTTTTACCTTTGAAATGGTTTCATACAATACAAAATAAAATACAGTTTGGGGGGTAACAATCTGATCTATTATCCCTCAGCAACGAGTATTTTGATTTTTTTTCTAATTTCTAGCAAATGTAACTAACGCCTGGCCGGTGTGATAAAAATATTTCTCGTCTCTTGTGTGTGAAATTTCCCGCCAAATCTATTCGGAACATAATCCTCGGTGTTTTACATTATGTCATTAGAGAAACATTTATTATGAAATTTCTCACATCTTGTTAAATACATTTTCAAATGTTTAAAAACTCGGCAAGCCTCGTTTTCAAACATTTGCATTTTATTTAACTCGATATGAGGAATTTCAAAATCAACTTTGTTCTCTTTGTAGAAACTATATATACTGAATGTCTAGTTTGTATTGTCTCTTTCAATTGATTGTTCGATATTGGTGTTTTGCTCATAAGAACAAAAATGTTGGTTTTTGTTCTATATTCTATATTCTTATCTATCTCTTTTTACTTTCTACTTGTATTGATAATGTTAGAAGCCATGTAATGACGAAAGGGTAACATACAAAAGAGTCGCCATCGAATTAACCAACAGAAAACATTTCATTATCTGAAGAAAAATGAAATCTAATGGTCATATTCATATTCTTTTTTAGGCTATATGGATATTTCTGTTGTACCAATAGACAGTACCGACTATCAGACACTGGCTTTTACCACAGATTATTATGTATATGCACAGGACCATCAACAGAATTTTACATTTATTGTTGTAAGTATATCAAGCGATCGTAAATAATAACGGAACCCTAGGGAGATATGATGGTTCCTGTAATACCAACAAATTCGAAAATCTGTGGGAAAAGGTCACAAACAACGTACAGACATTAGGGGCACCGGAATCAATTAAATAATCATTGTGGCTTCATTTCAATTTGAAGTCAATGGATGAAAATGCCCATCCCGTTTGATTAAAATGAAAGAAAAACTTTTCGGGATATTTGGTCTGTTGGAAAAACAGCGAGATGTATGTACATGAATTATCATTATATTATTGATAATGGTCTATTTATGTGATATTTATTTATTTGTTTTATTTTATTTTATTTTATTAATATATATTCTTTTTTGCTTTGACTCTTAATTCTTATTTATCAATGACAGAACATATATATAGTATCCTTCCCTTAAGAATATGTGTCTTTTTAACTATAGATATAACTATAGATATACAAATAACAACAAAACAAAATAAAAATTAATTATTTTTAAATATTTCGTTCTAAACTGCATCGATCTGAGTGCTGAAAAAAACTGTTGAATATTTCTAAGATGTTGGTATTTATAAATCTTCCAAAAAGAATGACAGGGCCGATGGCTGGGAATGTATATGTACTTGGCACGTTAATTGTTACACAGAGGAGTTTCTAGACAAAAAAAAGAGATAATACTAAAGGCCAATCACAGTTGCAACTTTGGTTAATTTCACCCTCAACAGATAAACAGATAACAGATAGTGCTATGATGCATTTTATGAATGGTAGACCACGTTAGCTGGCGTCACTCGTGTCTATTCCAGATTTGAAAAAGAAAGGAAATGGGGTAAATGTCAAGGAGACAACATCCCTTATCCAGGTTAAAACGACAAAAAACAAAACATCTAGGGGTCACCATATGGTCTTCAACACAGTGAGGAACCTCACACCATATAGTAAGCCCTAAATGGCCCCGAAAAGGTAAAAAAGTGAATAAATCAATGGAAACAAACCACATCCAATAACCCAAATATCAAGAAACTAAAATTTTATAAGAAGACAAGGACAAGCCAATGACCAACATATTCCTGACTTGGGACAGGCGCAAAAATTGCGGTAGGGTTAAACTCGTTTTCTTGGATCCAAACCCTCCCCCTATGTGTGGTGAATGGCTGTATATGTTAGCGGCAATAGGCAAAATAACGCATTAAGCCTATTTCATAGGCAATAAGCTAATGCCTAGGCACTTGCTTATTGCCTAGAATTTTCAGGCATAAGGCTTATTTCCTGAAATTATTGATGTCAAATTCTGACTAACAGTAATGATGGTTTTGAATTGAAATAAAGACATTGTTCTTATGAAGAGTTTTAATTTAATTTAAATTTTTTGAACAGAGATAACATGAATATTACTAAAGGCAGTTTTTTACTCAGTCTCTAACTTCATTTAACCTTACTGAATACTTTATAGATTTTAGTATAATCTTGTCATTTAAGTTTGGAAATTGTATAATAAGATCAATGAGTCTTTATTTTTTACCACAAGCTTGGCGCTCAGAAAACATATTTCCACCTCATTTTTGGGACCAGTTTTCATTTAGGGACCGACCATTTAACTTGAAAAGGGGGGGGGCTATGGTTTTTTTCTAAAAAAATAATCTGGAGCCGATTTTATGTGAAAGGCTGCCAAAATGATGAAAAAAAATTTCTGACGGAGGCTTTCTGCCCCAAAAAATAATGTTAATTTTGAAAAAAAATATTTTGTTGATACACGTGAAAAAAATAAATAAATTGTTTCTGTCAAGAAAAAAAAAACCATAACCCCCCCTTTTCAGGTTAAATGGTCGGTCCCTTAATCCATGACTGCCAGACATCTGAAACATTCCCTGTGACATAATAGTAAATTTGAAGTTACTATAAGAGGCTTTAATTAAAAGAAAATACTGTAAAATTAATTCATTCAAACTTAGAATTTAAAAGATATCATTTAAACAGATAAACAGGAAAAAGGCTTAATGCCTGATTTTTACTTATTGCCGCTAACATATATATGTAAAGGTTTGAACTAAAGCAAAGTAAATATTCTAACCATAAGCTTTATTTTCTACTACTTATACTACTTAACAGACTGAAGAGAACGTAATACATATAAATGGTAAAACTGTATATATTTGACACTAAACTTTAGTCTGACTTAAACTTTAGTGTCAAATATATACAGTTATCACAAAATTACCGAACAGAGTTGTCAAGAGCCGAAGTCCATGAGACAAAAAGACATATCAGGTCTAAACCACCGGAAAAAAAATGTTGGCCGCAATTTTCCTTACTTGGTACAGGCATTTCAATAGATATGATCGCTTTTGTGGCGCGTTACCCATCCCCTTCCATAGCGGTAGTGTCCGGAAGAAACTCAACAGCAATTCCTATTTAAGCACTAAAATGTATTACGTTCTCTTCAGTAAGACTTTCCCACTGTGTGATTACCTATTCTCGCCACCCTCCATTTCTACAAAGAGACTGTAGCCTTTCTTTTTGCTCTAAAATGTGTTAATTTCAAACAATCAATTCAGTGTAAACACCTCTTCTATATTTCTCTAAGGAGAGCAGAGGGTGTCGAATAGAAGGCTGAATTTCCTGCCAATACCCATTTCTCCCCTTTCTCCAGTGGCAATCGTTGCCCCTGTTGTCCTTTAACCGTTATTCCTTTCTTCTTTTACTAACATTTCATTTTAATTCATTAAATTGTTTGTTCTCGTCTTGATATGGCTGAAATATTGCTCACTAGGCGTCAAACTCTTACTAATCAATCAGACAGGTTTACATAAAAGATATGCATGGAGAGATTTGGTATCTGGCGAGCATGGTTACTTAGGGACCAACCATTTGATTTGGAGAGAACACACAATTTTTGAGCCAGACAATTTTTCTCTACCTCGAAGTAATCCTGTCATTTTTTTTTCGGTCCAAGCCAGAAATTTTGCTGCATAAATGTTATCCTGGTTATTTTTTCAGCTTCCTCCTGTCCTGATAATTTTTTTCGCCAAATTTCTGATCCTGTATTTTTTCTCGAATTCCTTCCTTTAAATTCTTATTGTACCTGATCTGACTGTTAATCTTTTTCATATAGTAGTTTGATAATGAGCATTGTGAGGTGATATTGTTTGGAATATTCGCCCAGTCTTTTTGTTTTTTACCTTTTTCGTTTGGTCGAGTTCTTGTCTGTAGTATTTCTTGCCAGTTTATACTCTCAACATGAAGTCTGCAATTCTTTTTGAATTCTGATCTGTGTATCTTTAAATTATACATTCCGTGCTATTAATCAGTTAATTAATAGACATTTAGGAAATTGAAAAAAAAAGTTTTTAACTGGATTTTAGTTGATATTTTAGGAAGTCAATATAATTTTACTGTATTTTCTGTTTGAAGGTTGTGCCCAATATAGACTGTCCTCACTGTGTAATCCGTGCTCGCTATAATCCTCATAAACCTGGAGAAACAACTTTTTATCAGTGTGCAGATATACAGATAAAAAAATCAGACGAAAAAATGAAGCAAAGGCTTGCAGCTCTTCCGCCACTATCCCAAGAGTTAGACCCACAATACAGAAATATCAAGAAGAAGTTTGACATTCTAAGGTACAAAAATAGAGATGGACCCTCCTTTGAATACCGATATTTGGTTGGATTTTCCTATAATATTTTTGAAAAATCTATTGTTAGTGTGGTAAATATTTCCATAGCAACAGGATATCCATTTCCTGTCAACCAGTTTGATCTTAATATTGCTAACCCATTAAGTGATTTGTCAAGACAACGAAAACATAACCATATTTCAAAACGACAGCTATATTTGGAAAATTATATCTACGATGCTGTAGGTGCCATCAATATGAATGGTAATATGGTAGGATTTATACACACTGGGGATGCAGATAACGTGGAAGACATATTTGTTGAATTTGATTTGACCAGAGAGGGAAGAATTCTCCATTCGTCAGAGGTTACCGATACGGGTGCACCAATAAATGCTATACTCCCATACGACATTGATCGTTACTACACCTTAACCATACAGGAAAGCACGACGCCAGGTAATCAAATATGATTCATTTTACTTTGATTGTCGACTTATATTTTCTTTGATTAATAAATTACATAACAAAATGGAAAACAATCCATGTATTTAGCTATTTGATTTTTATTCGAATAATTCGTCCGTGTGCTTACTGCGTTGCTTTTTTGTATCTATTTTCCAAAATTTTTAATATTATATTTCGAAATAATTGTAATGCAAATATAAGATTTATAATATTTTACCCCTTCTTCCCACGCAACATCGCAGTGTTGGGTTGTGGTTCAGGAAAATGCGTCCTTGTAACAACGGCATTATAATAGAGAATGAACAAAGGAGAGGAATTTACAAAAATCGAAGTCTAAAGACATGGCAATATCGAAGGAAAACAATGACACTAGACAGCCACGAAGCACAGAAATAAAAAAAAAACAAAAATGTAAATGCTCAAACAATTAAATTTATTTCTTATTAAATTACTGTGGCTTTAATGTAATGTAAGGAGTTCACATATGAGTCATTGTTGAATATTTTTGTACCAATTAAGTCCCCTTCATAACTTGGATTAATATAAAAGAAAGTGTTCTAGGGTATTTATGGCTCACTATTTTTTATTAAGACGTCAAAGCATTTTTTTTTTCAATATAAATGAAAATATATGTCTGTTCGGTCTTGTGTTTTATTTTTTGATAATTACTTTTATAGTATTTGGTAAATCAATTTTGAAGATGAAAGCATATGTTTTACAGGGTCTTTTATATTCATCATTGGTACATTGATCAAGCAAACTTCTGGCCAAGTACTCTACACACCCATGATAAAGTCCATGCCAGAAAATCTTTACGTTAATTTCCAATGGGCAGAATATGATCCCGCTAAAAACTTGATTTATGTTTTGATGGGAAATGAAAATTCGCCTGACCAGTTACAAGCCAGATTTTACATCTTTAGTTTGCTGAACATGTAAGTTGTATTATCTAAAATTCTGGAGAAACTGGTTTCACAAACGAGTGGATTGTTGTTTAACCAGTTTCCTCACAAAATAAAGTGAGGAGTGCTGTGAAGCAGTTCGTGTAAGCAAAACTGTTCGAACTGCGAGAAAAAGTAAAAGTATATGTTCATATTATATCAAACGTAAAAAATAAATGAAAACTAAAAGATAGAGGTGAGGATTGGCTTAGATCATCGACATTACTGTCTTCAAAGGGCCGTGCAAACATTTTTTTTTTCATTTATATTTTTACGTTTGATATAAAACGTACATACTGATGTTACTTTTACCTTTTTTGGCAATTCGACCAGAATTTTAACTTGTTCGTTTAATTTCATTACTTTTTTTGTTTTGAACGAACCAATGTTATTACGTTATTAACGATGTGGGACAATAAAAATATTTTGGTATACGGAACAGAACAGAATTTTCAGTAAATATAAGTTTGTAACTTACAAATAGTCGGTTGAATATTTAAGTATATTTTACACATTTGGTGTAGTTTAGGAAAAAATGATTAATGTAAAGTGGGGATAACAGGAAACATCTACAATGGCCGAAAATTACAATCATTGCCACAATCTGCCAAGGAACTACGAGGATAAACACAAACAAGACAAAAGACAAACGTAAACAACGATAGGAACTTGGGACAGCCGGAATTGGTACCGGCACTAGCAAATGCCAGCGGTAGGTTTAAACCAATTTAAGGGTACCCAAACCCAAAGCCCTTTTGAACATGGTTTTATTTTCTTTTATATCATATGGGCTAAACCATCGTTTAGTTAAATAATTTCCATTAATTTTTCTTGAATTCCCGTAATAAGAGGCTTCATCAGAAATCTTTATATATTTTGATTATTAGTTCAACTATACTAATATGACAAATCATTTCATTCTAGATCATCATTTCAGCTATCCTAAGGTAACAAATCATTTCATTGAAGAAAATATAGTTGATAAATTTGCACTGAAGAGTTGTCGAAATGACCATCTACAGAAACTTAAATTTACAGGAACTTTGGTATTCAGTTTTTTTATCATTGTTTCAGCTACACTAATGTGAAAAATCATTTCATTCTAGAAATTTAATTCAACCTATACAGCTGCTACTCTGTCTCGGGAAGAGATATTTCGGAACCATAGATCTGTTTTGCTTTCCTTTGGGATTTCAGCCAGGGATGGGGACACCGATCTCCCTTCCTTGTACTGGGTACCAAAATTACACAAATGCAAAACCTCTTTCTAAGCTTTTAACCTCCATCTTGGCAGCCCTAGGTGAGGGCCTTGGGAAGTACTGTGATATTAGCTTTTCAAGAAGTGGTGTAAGTGAAGTGTGGATGTTGAAAAACTCTGAGCTCTGCTTGACATCCTAAAATCAAGGTCGTTGGCGCATTGTGGCAGCATTGGGGCATTTGACTTCTCCGCACTTTTTGCTGCCGTTCCTCATGGCAGCTGGAATCTCGGCTGAAACATATAATTCATAGATGTTTCTCCCGTAAGAACGGCGAACGAAGATATATGTACATTATCATAGGCAGGGAACGAGCATGCTTTGTGAGGTACAACTCAAAATCAGAGAGAAAATACACAGAGGAAGAAGTGATTAAAATGTTCTGATCGACAATATATTTGTCTAGTTTGGGGGACTTGTTTTTCAACAGACCATAGGAATTCCAATAGGCACAAACTGTGCACCCCTTTTAGCCGATCTGTTTCTAAACTCTTATGGGGCTGAATTTATTGAAGGGCTTCTTCAAAATAAAGACAAAAATCTGGCCTAGTCCCTTAATTTCAGCTTTCGTTATATAGATGATATTTTATCACTAAACAACCCTCGCTTTGGGGATATTCTTCATCTAATTTATCCAAAAGATCTTGAAATTAAGGATACTACAGATACTTCCACATCGGCCTCCTTCCTTGACCTTCATCTTGAAATTGACAACAGAGGTACACTACAAACTAGGCTATATGACAAACGCGATGACTTCACTTTTCTAATAGTCAACTTCCCTTTTCTTTGTAGCAACATTCCAAAAGCACACCAAATGGAGATTACATCTCAAACCCATTCGCTACTCAAGGGATTGTGGTCGATTCAGTTGCTTACAAATAGACTACTTAAGCAAGGGTACGTTACCAAAAACTTAAAGTCGTCATTTCAGAAGTTTTACGGTCGACATCACGATCTTGTGGATCGCTATTGGATATCTGTTTCCCAGATGACAACAGATCTTTCCCTCTGCAACTATTTGACTTTACAACCGGAATTGACATGTTCAACACGGCGGGTGTCTTTATAAGAAGCAGGAGATGCTTACCCTACCGGTACACCTGATGTCACCCATGGTTTTTATTGGGTCCGTGTTGTTCATCTGTATGTGTTCCTATATTTTTCTTCTTCTTTTTTTGTCCCGTACTCAAGTGTTGTCCTTGTTTCTTGGTGTTTTCGATGCTGTCATTGTCCGTTCTTTTGACTGACGGTTCGGTTCTCACTTACTTTGATTATCATTTCAGCTATACTTAAATGATAAATCATTTAATTTAAGAAAGTATAGTTGATTTTCAGCTATAAAATTTGATTGCCATTTCAGCTATACTAATGTGAAAAATCATTTCATTTTAGAAATTTAGTTCATAATTTGATTATCATTTCAGCTATACTAAATTGACAAATCATTTTATTCAAGAAAGTAAAGTCGATAAGTTAAATCATCATTTCAGCTAAACGTATAAAATTTGATCATCATTTCAGCTATACTAATTTGACAAACCATTTCATTCAAGAAAGTATAGTTGATAAGTTTGATTACAAATTCAGCTATACCAACGTGACATATCATTACATTCTAGAAAGTACAGTTCACAATTTTGATCATAATTTCAGATATATTAATGTTGCAAGTTGATAATTTAGTTCATCACTTAAACTATACTGATTTGACAAATTATTTCATTCTAGAAAGTTGATCTACAGTAGATCATTTTAATCCCCATTTTAGCTATACTTATGTTACAAAGTATTTCATTCTAGAAAGTATAGTTGATCATTTTAATCTTCATTTTAGCTATACCAATGTAACAAATCATTTCCTTGTAGGACAATTGTTCACACTGAGATAGAAGTCGGCCAGTTTACATTCATGTCCATGCACCTAGACCGACGTACAGGTATGTATCACCTGTAACTTAGACCAGCTACAAATGTCTTCTTGGTTCTTAATTTTTGTGAGGTGCTTCATATACATTCGTTGCTATGAAAACAAAAATGTAAAAAAAAAAAACGCATTATTTGCCTTGTCATTTCCTTTTCTAAGGACAGTGTAACTTACATCATTGTTTCACCTTATTTGATTTTGCTTTGATTTTTCGAAAATTTGGATGATAATATCAAATAATAGCCAGAGCCTCTTATCTGAAAATCCTTCAAAGCTCCTGGCTGGGGGAGTTAGGACTCTCGTTGATTTCTTACCATGGTGGACAGACATACCAAATATTTGCATTCATAAACTAATCTAATTTCGATTTTTAGATGATTTATCTGAATAAAAACTGAGCACTCTTCCCATCATTGTTTATATACGTCTCGTGTGTTAAAATTCACCCAAAGCAATATGGCGCACAAATGTAGATATTTTCTTCAGAACTTCTCCAGGCTTATGGATTTCTTTTTGTTGCTGTTTAAAGCGTTGTTTGCTTGAATTCCTGCTATCGTTATATATTTTTCGAAAGGCTCATAACCCTATACAAATGTGTAAAAGTTATATACGACCAATTCTAGACATGAGATAATTGTCCGGAATTCATGAAAGAACGTATTGAAACATAAATTGTGAAGCCGCTTGTAATTTAACAGGTGCCACAAAATTGGCTAGTTTTGATTTATTATATAAAGAATGAGGATGGAAAATATTTAATGATCGAAGAAAATCTCATAAACTTAAATTGTTTCACCAAATGGCCTACTGACCTTTCAAGTCTAATACCGAACAGATTTAGAAACGGTCACAATTATGGAACCCGAAATGTAAATAATATAATGCCCATTGCTACCAGGACTTCTATTTTCTATAACAGTTTTTTACCATCCTCTATTAGGAACTTCAATACACTTCCAGACGAGGAGAAGAATGACAATTCTGCTGAAACTTAAAACATTATTTAGATAGTCATGATAAAATCCCGTCTTATTTTTATGTTGGAAGTAGGAAAGGGCAAATAGTCCATGGAATGTTGCAAAGTGAAAGTAGTTCTTTTTAAGAAAAACTTAGAACCCGACTCTCGTTTTTAGGTGTGGTGAGGTTGAAACTTAGAACATTTCTTACTATAGTGTCATCTTTATACTGGATTGGGAATTCACTTGTTTTTGAATTTCTGTGGTGTTTTAGATGTAGCAAACTTATTAAATTGAAACCCTCTATTATCGGATTTAGAAAACAGTAAAAAAAAGATTTTCCAGGACTTAATTATATAATCGAAGCGATTACATGAAGGTTTTTTTATCTAACTAACTTGTAGTATCAAATAATTAAATACTATCTATCATTTTTGTAGTCATACTACGTTGTCTCATTTCAACATGCCTTTTTTTCTTTTTTAGTTCACCTGGCCTAAAAGGCCATGTGAGCTTTTGCCATCACTTGGCGCCCGTGCGTCCGTCGTCCGTCCGTAAACTTTTTACATTTTGACTATCTCCTCAGAAACCACTGGACCAATTTTAACCAAACTTTACAGGAATGATGTATGGAAGGTGCTTTACTTCGTTTGCCGAAAATTTTCCGATCCGCCAAAACACATGGCCGCCAGCGCTGAACTTAGGTTTAACAATGGACCCTATGGGAAAAGCATATATTTGCTACCTCCTCTGAAGCTACTGAAGCAAATAGAACCAAAATTTACAAGAATGATGTATGAAAGGTCCTTTATGTAGATTGCCAAAATTTTTCTAATCCGCCAAAAAACATGGCCGCCAGCGCAGAACATATTTTAACGTAGGACCCTATGGGAAAAACATATATTTGCTATCTCCTCTAAAGCTACTGAAGCAAATTGAACCAAACTTTACAGAAATGATGTATGGAAGGTCCTTTATGTAGATTGTCGAAATTTTTCCGATCCGCTAATTAACATGGCCGCCAGCGCAGAACATAGTTTAACATGGGACCCTATGGGAAAAGCATATATTTGCTATCTCATCTGAAGCTACTGGAGCAAATTCAACCAAACTTTACAGGAATGATGTATGGAAGGTCCTTCACATAGATTGCGGAAAAGTTTCTGATCCCATAAAAACATGGCCGCCAGCACGAAACATAGCTTTACATTGGACTCCATGGGAAAAGCATATATTTGCTATCTCCTCTGACCCTACTGAAGCAAATTGAACCAAACTGTACAGGAATGATATATGGAAGGTCCTCCAAATAAATTGCTGAAAATTTTTTGATCCACCAAAAAACATGGCCGCCAGCGCAGAACATATTTAAACCTAGGACCCTATGGGAAAAGCATTTATGTTCTATCGTTTCTGAAGCTACTAAAGCAAATTGAACCAAACTTACAGGAATGATGAATGGAAGGTCCTCTTTGTAGATTGCCGAAATTTTTCCGATCCGCTTAAAAAATATGGCCGCCAGCACGAAACATAGTTTAACATTGGACCCTATGGGAAAATCATGTTTTCATCTTCTCCCCTGATACCACTGAAGCAAATTCAACTAAACTTTACAGGAATGATGTACAGAAGGTACTTTACAAAAATTGCTCATTTCATTTGATTTGACAAAAACGTGGAATCCAGTGCAAAACATAGTTTAACATTGGACCCCCGTATGAGATAACCATCCTTTTCATCATCTTCTCTGAAACTAATCAAGCAAATTTAACTAAATGTATAGAGTGTACTTTGCAAACATTATTCATTTCAATAGGATCAGACAAAAAACATGGGTGTAAATGGAGAACATAGATAAACATTTGACCCAATTGGTAAAATACATCCGTTTTTGTCATGCATGCCATAGAAGCATTTTGTCAAGTGAGCGTTACAAGCTCAGTCTCTGAGCCTCTAGTTTCGTTAGTTGTGCTACTTTTCCATAATGTTGGTCATAACGTTCAGCAAATCCATACTGCATTCATTCACATTATGTTTTTTTTTTGAGAGAGAGGAAATGATAAAAGTGATATCGCTTGTTTTTCAATCCATTGTCTGTATTTAATTGTGAATATCATCTGTATGTTGATTATTTGCATGAGATAATGTTTACACTAACCCATTACGAACGGATAGCATAGTGATATTTACTTACCCTGTAGGTAAACTTTACGCTGTTTCACCTGGACTGTCATACCAGACAAATACACAGTGGCATTTGATAGAAGTGGATCCGTTCACGGGAAAATCTCAACAAGTTTTACTTATTGCCAACTTTGGTAAGTATTGCTTCTAGAACGTAATGTTATATCATAGATTGCCGAAATCTCTAGCTTTTATATGTAAAGACAAATGAAAATGCTGATAAAAATAGTTTTATTTTTCCTCTTCTTTTATCATTGTTGAAAGAAGCTCTGAGCTCTGATAAATACTCTACTTTGTTCGTTCTTCGGGGTTTTTGGACTCCCAAGTTTGTAGAATATGAAACTAAAGTATCTTTCTTCCATTACCTATATAACATTTTGCATACTTTTATTATATTATTTGAAAATGTACCGAATCCAAGGTAAAATTGATCCATTTAAAAAAAAATGTCTTCTAGATAAAAGTTACAGCTAAAAAACAATGATGAAACAATGATGAAATTAAATCAACATAAAAATGAATTTATATTCGGCAGCAACATATATTTTTAATATTTTTTTTACTTTCAGGGTATTTTGCACGTTATTATGGTGGTTCTATTTTTAATGGTATCAGTTCAGAAGGCATTTTGTACCACGTGTTTAGACTTTACGATACAGATGCTGATGTTATTGCTGCAATTGACTTGAATAAGATGACTGTGACATTTTCAGAGATAACTAATCTTAGACATGTCCATAATTTAGGTTTAGTGGCCACCAGAGTTTAACTTATATTTGACCTAGAATTATGTACAAAATACCTATATCAGGCCTATTTGATTTGAATATAAGTCAATATTAAATTATTTTAATAGATCATTCATCGTACATATAATTGTCTAAGTTTTTGTTTACATTTATTAATTGTTTGGACATTATAAACAAGTCGTTATCGGTATTAAGAAGGTAGACCTAGGTAAAAAATCCTTAAAAATCATTTAGATTTTATCTGCACTGAAGAGACATAAGTTGTCGAAATGCGCATATGCAGAAATTCACAGTAACTTCGGTATTTAGTTATTTGTACGTTTGCTTAGATCATTTTCATAAATATATTCTAAGCTTCTGTGTAAAATAGATAATTTTGATTCTTTTTCAAATCAATGCTTAAAAAGTATTGATGAAACTGGCTGATTCAAACGCCTTGCTGATTAAAAGAGTTATCTCCCTTAACCAAGGTCACAGTTTTTTCCAACGTCACTTAAGTAACAGTGGGGTGAAACCATCCCCCCACTGGAGGATTTGCTCTTCTTTGCAAATATTGGTTGTTATATACCAAAACAATGCTCTTGATGTGGACTTTACTTTGAAATAAAAATAAATATGATATCAAATTCTACTAGTGGAAGCAATGGTATACAAAGATTGACAAATAACTGTCCTCAGTGCTTCAAAAATACCAAAACAAACCATTTTCAGCCATTCAAAACAACATTTTCCGTGGATATATGGTGTTCAAACGTTGTATCCCTCTAAAGGACAGAACATGAGTATTCTAAAAATTGGACTTTGAATTGGGGTTGGTCGGCTCCGAAGAGAGCTATTTTTCCTCACAGTACAGGTTGAAAAATGTGCACTTTTCACAGGAGGCAAATTTGGAGTAGTCCCCCCTTCATTGTTTACTTTTAAAATAACCTTAATTAATTCTAAATTTTTATTTGTGGCATTTAAAATTAAAGATAGCCATGATACCTAGCAAATGAGCATATAAAACTTGATTTTTATCGGTTGAAACTGATAAATTATGTAGTAATACCTAAAACCAGGAGTACACACTCCGATAAGTACCCTAGTAAAATTTACGAAACTGTGGCCTGCTCACTTAAGGCAATATTTTTTTCACTTGGCTTCTTCAGTGCATTAATTTTCTTGCATCTCTACAATGTTGCGATCACATGGATATCTATAGTTTATCAGTCCTTAAAAAATAAATGAATTATGAATCTTTATAAAGGCTCAATATTTTTTTAATTTGGTACACAACAGATAATGAATGGTCTATAAAGGGTTCTAAATGTTGTTTTTTTCATATTTTCTGGCAAAATGAGAATATAATACCCACTTGTTTAGTCAAATTACTAGTTCAGTAATATAAAATATCAAAAAGAATACCAAATTTCAGATAAAATGCACCATTTTAGCAAAAGCAAGCATATGCTTTATTTTTTTACAGCGGTCAGTTTTATATCATTTCGATTTAGAATGTTCCACAAGATGTTTCGTTTAAGTTAAATAGTGTGGAAAAGCGCACAAATTTCTATATATTATTGTTGTTTACTTAATGCCGAACATTTTGATACCACCCTTTTTGCTGTACATCAAATATTAATAAAGTTATGATAAAGGGTTCCATTTCTAAAGTCGCTGAAATCGACGCATCAAAATTTAACATAAGACATGTTTATCTTTCCATTCAAAGAACTGGGTTTGGTTGCTATGGACTTTCATGAATCACCAGATTGAAATCGAAGTAATGAAGATTGTTAAAATTGAATATACACTTAAACCTGTATTTTCACCAATGGAAGATATAACACTAATGAATATTTTCTGCATTTCCAGCTGATCTCAAGCTCTGTAAAATGCCTTTAAAGGGTGCAGTACACAGTTTTTTCCAACGTTACTTAAGTAAACAGTGGGTCGAAACCATCCCCCACTGGAGGATTTGCTTTTCCTTGCACAATAAAAATAAAAAATAAAATCAAACAAAAACTATGTATAAAAAAAGTATAAACAAAATAATCACAGCTACATTTCGGACAATATAATATATATAAGAATACCTCCGAAATAAAAAAAAAGATATCTTTTAAATATAGGCTTATTCGTCGTGATGTCACACACTAGAAGGAATGGTTGCCAAATATGTAGTTAACAAACACGCGGTTTTGATGAGCCAATGTGAACTGCCGGTACATGGGAACATGGAAAGAACATAGAAAGATAATGGCTGTAGCGAGTGTTACTGTGAGGGGTAAATTATCCACTTATCCAGACTTGTTGCCTTGTTATATCAGTAATTTTGGTAGTAAATTATGTGGAATTTCTGTCGGAAAGTTTTTTTTTATTCTAATAATGAAGGTCGTAATATTCCTTCCTTGCTCTGCCAAAAAGGGGGGTGTTAAAAGTCAGTTACATGGTTCCAAATCCGCATTTCAGCAGTTCAATCAGCAACTTGTTTGAATCGAATAGTAATATTTAAGGTGTCACAATTTATATTAATAATGTAATTGTTTTGATTCCAGCAAATCGAATGGTTCAAGTACCTGCCAATTTTGAAAATGGACACGGGGTTTTTACAGGTGATAAAACGCCGAACGATTACATAAAAACTCGTATGTTTTTTGTTTTTGTTTTAAGCATCTTCATGACATATCAGTCACCATCATTGTTTTGTTAAGCAAGGAATGGTGTTTTCTCGAGGATTAGCAAAGGGCTAGGGGTAATGGGAACCAAAGTCCTAGTAGAATATTATTGTATTTACTCAGTGCTTATATCCTCAATCAATGGTCTAAGGCACAGAATAGGCTCTTGGTGCTGTCAAGTTACTTCACATGGAATTTTATACTAGTAAATTAGCTCAAGGTACTTTAGTGTGCATGTACTTAGATTGAGGTTGAGGTTACTGAATGTAATTCGCTACGGCTGATAGTGTGTAGCATCTTTCCCTTTCCCTTTCATATCTGGCACAATCAAGTAAGAAGTGCTGCTGGGTTTCTGCTGCTCCACACTGGCACTGATCGGCTATACTCTCATCTGTTTTGTTAAGGGTTTTATGGTAGCTGTTAAGTTGTGAATATCCTGTTGATAGTTGGACTATGATGTTAAAAAGTCTTTTGATTGGTGGTCAAAGTACTTGGTATGCCTCACATCTGGTTGTACTTCACAGAGTGCTCTACCTGCTTCTCCAGTATCCCATCTTCTTTGCCACTTGGAAGTTGTAGATTTCATAACCCCCTTTTTAACGTCTTGTAGTGTTATCTTCTGGTGGCATTTCTTATATGAGTAATACATGTAGATAATTCCAGACATATTGCCATGATATCGGATATCGATTTGTTGAGGAGGTGATAGAAACATTTACGTGATTGAGGAATGAGCAATGATCATCTGGGTTAACCCGCGTGGTCTTCGTTGACCCGGTTGTAAGCGAAAATAAACATGTGTGCTACGTAATTAACTGTGTTATATTTTTAAGATAAATAAGATATATTTGCACTGATATACTAATAAGCAATAAAGAGTACAAATAACACCACTCTTTAAGCTGATAGTCCCCAAAATACACTAACATTTTCTTCAATTACCGCAGCCTATGCAACTATATACTTATTCGCCGTGATGTCACAACATTGAAATTTTTAATCATAAAGTGATTCTTAATAATCCTAAATTTAAGGATTATTTACATCAGATCTATCCAAATGAGCTTGAAATTAAAGAAACAACTGAAACACCTACTTCAGCTTCGTACCTGGATCTTTTATTGTATATTAACGAAGTTGGACGTTTGAAATCTAAGCTATATGACAAGCGTGATGATTTTAATTTCCCCATTGTGAACTTTCCCTTTCTTAGCAGCAATATACCTCTCCAGCCTATGAAGTGTGCATTTCACAGTTGATTCGTTACTGTCGAGCTTGTAGTTTGTACAGTGATTTTTTGAACAGAGCAAAAACACTGTCCCAAAGGCTGCTTAGTAAGGGATTTGTTCAACCTTTGTTAATTTCATCCCTCAAGAAATTCTATGGCCGTCACCATAGCATCATTGAAAGATATGACGTGTCAGTATCCCAAATGAAAGTGGACATTTTCAGCTAGATTCACGTCTTCCCGGATTTGACTACCGACTTTGACATTTTCCCGGATTGAATCACCCACAGTGTGACGGGTGCTGTTAACAGAGCAGGACATGCTTACCCTTCCGGAGCACCTGATGTCACTCTCAGTTTCACTGGAGTTCACACTGTGAGTGCCTTTGTTCTGAATGTTGTGGTTTCTGGTTCTGTGCTTTGTGTCTGTCTGGCGTCATTGTTTTGTGTCTAACGTCAATGTTTTCTGTGTTCTCGTTTTTGCCCTGTCTTTGGGCTTCGATTTTTGTGAATTTCACCCCTTTGTCCCTTCGGTATTCTACTGCCGTTGTTTCAATCATTTGGTATGGAATTATTTTTAAAGGTAATTTGATAATTTCTTAAGATCTGAACTGAAGACATTTTACAGTTTAACAGGACATAAAAATTTTCGATATTTGATTATTTTTATTTGATTTAAAGACCAAACTGCCTATTTAGTTCTACCATTGATTTTTTTCTCAAATTTTGTAACAAAGTAGTTTGTGACTTAGAGTAAAATTTTCGGCGAACAAATGGGGGTCACCGACTTAATTTTGTCGCTATGGCAACTCAAAGTTGGTAGTCTTTCCAGAATTATCGTTTTCATTCACACTTTCTTTAAATTGATGCTATTTCATTATAATGAAACTTAGAATCAAAATTCTTTTTTTTCTGGTAAAAATATAGATCAATACGTGTCCAATTAAAATCAAAAACTTTTATTTGTATGACTTTGAGATGTTTAAAAATAACAATTTTCTGATTTCTGCCAAAAACTATGTGGAAGATCAAAATGAAGTTATCCGTATAAAAAAAAATTGACCGTTGATTTTTCAACGATAATTTGGTAGTAGCTAAATCTTCCCGTATTCTTTACATTGATTTGAAAAAAATCATATGTCACCGAACTCTGAAAAAAGTTATAAATATTTTAGTCTCCATTTTATCGTTTGTTTGCCAGATTGTCGTAGTCCGTCTCTTGGAAAAATTAATCTGACGTCATAGTACAGATTTCCCGCAATAAGTTCAGTTGAACAGTTGAACGAAGCGAACATTTTTCTAGGCGTCAATAGTGCCGAATAAAATGACAGTCTGTATATATGTGTACATCCTATAAAGATCTAAGACCATTTAAGTGTAAAGAAGTAAAATTTCTGTGCATAACTTTTTAATTTTCAGAATTGGACGGAAAGTTTGTATCTCAGCATGGTTTATATTTGATGTTTTGAAAAGAATAATTGTTCTTCCTGCCAATTTAAACGAATCGATCCTAGCTGTATATATGATTGAAACACACCAGACGGTAACCAAAACATTAACCAAAATTTGTGGCGATGGAAAACAAAGAACGTTTACGGTTTACCGTTATTTCCGTTTACCATATCATCGGTGTTTTGACAAATTTGGATTTACCGCTCGTTACCAATCTTCACTTGATAATTGGTATTTTGTGTTTTTGTGTTTTTTGTGTTTCAGCAGTATATGTTGTTAGTGTCAGATGTATTGGAAAGACAAAAAACTGTTTTCATTCTAGCTTTACTTGTTGACAATATGTTATGCTTTAAGTTGTACAATGTATTTTTAGACAACAACAAAAAGTTATGGTTTTAGCTATACTTAGAATACAAGATTATACAAAAAACACGGCGGGAGAAAGTTTTGATTTAAGCTCAGTGTACGATGAGGCAAATTGTTTTTGTTTTCAGAGGTTTCGAGGATACATATAATATTGTGATTTTATATGTATTGACTAGACAAAATATTTTAATGTCAGCAATAATCACTATCATCATACTATAAGGCACGGACCATTTGATTTTCAGGGGGGGCTGGTATATTTACCCGAGCCGGGAAATTTTTTTCGCCTGCTACGCGGGCCAGATTATTTCTTTCCATATACACTATGCTAGGAAATTTTGTTGAGCAAGACTTTTTTTCTAATGGACAGGATCCGGGCCATTATTTTTTTCAACCAAGATGATGGTCAGAATTTTTTTGTGGCAAAAATCGGGGCCAGAAAATTTTTTTCTAAAAAATACCAGCCCCCCCCCCCCCCCGAAATCAATTGGTCCGTGCCTAAGTCGGAAGAGGGAGGGCCCTGTTAGTTACGCGCGGAACAGGACAAAGTCACCGTGGGAAAAATGCAAGGTCGTTTATTTTTTGATAGTCGTACCATTCTTTGTGGTATCATTATCCGGGTATAAAGGGATGATTAAGCTCTGTAATTATATATATATTTATTATTAATTTAAAGCATTCAAATTTACGCTTTAAGCCTTTACACATCAAAATCGTTCGCGATTTATGAACTTTATTGAAAGCTTTTAACCAATGAAGGTTGTAGCAAATGTGATAAAACATGTACAATGACAACAAATATGAAAAATAATTAAAAGCAAGTCAGTCAGTATGTAATTTCGATACTAAAAGAGTATTTAGGGTAATCTTTCCTCAGTAAATTTAGATCACATTGGTTATTGGTTCTCTATCAGTTTTAAACATTCTTCCAAACGTTTAGATTTTATCTGCACTGATGAGACATAAGTTGTCGAAATGCGCATATGCAGAAAGTAAATTCACAGTGACTTCGGTATTTAGTTATTTCTAATGACGGTTGTATACATGCAAGATGCCGCTGTTTTATTATCATCAGGTGTTGACGGGTTAAGAATTAGAACAAGTTTTTCTAATTGGTAAAGTAAATTAAAATATGTTATATTACACTGATAGTAATAATCAAAGGTCCGATGGAGCTGAAACTCGAAAGCCCTGGAAATCTACTCGTGACAAAACTTCGTAGTCATCCAAAGAACTGCTGCATACGTCTGCATGTATTAATTTATTCTGTAATATCATGAATACGTGAAAATAATCGGATTGTGTGATTTCGTATGCATGTCGATTTCATTGCTATAACTATGCAATACACATAAACAAAAAATGTTATTTTCATCTTTGACCAATTACTGCGCGGTAAGCGCGTTGATCCGAGACGCAATATAAAAAAACGAGTAATTTGATAAACATGCATATTGTTTTCAATTCAATAAAACAACACCGTATTCGACTCAAGAAAATGAAGAAATATAACTTAAATATACAATGTATACGATTTTGAAAGAAACTTATGCACTATATTTTATCGGAAGCACGAAGATCATCTTTTAGAGCTGTTAATAGGCTTGAAGCCTCACGTGATTTTTTTCTAGTCATTTTAACAACTCTCCAGCCATTTCATGGCTTTCGAGTTAAAAATTGCTTTCGACATGAAGATTTAATTTCACAGTTGAAAAAGAAGTGAAATTCGTCCTTTATGACATTACAAGTTTTACAAAGTCTTTGACATCTTTGATGCATATAGTCACTAACTCTGAATTTAGTAATAAGTTTTCGAATCTCTTTTTGGGATGTAAAAGGTAACACTGATTCGGGCATGTTTTATGTGAACAACGAATTTTGAACAACATCTTTCTCTGCTGTGTTACCGGTGTTTGAAACAAATGGGGTCAATGGTTCGAACGCGGATGTTGCTTGTACTGAACTTGAGGAAATGTTTCAAAATGGAAATGATGAACGCGAAGAAAAGCGTTAAAAACAGATTTTTTGTTGCTATGTGTTTGTTGTACTGAAAAAAGGCGGTATGAAAACATTGACAACTTAATCTCATTAAAATGAAACTTGTGCCACTCGCTTGACTGTCGCAATAAATGTGCCCAAACCTGACCTTACAAACAGAATGTGATTTGACTAACTTGGGTTTTTTCTATGACTGACAGTGTCTCTGTATTAATTAGACGACACAATACTATACTGTGCTTGAATGTATATATAATTTAGTCAGTTCACTTTTATATGACATTGTCTTTTGTTGATGTCACAAACTCCAAGGGTCGGGCAGATTTATTGAAACGGTTCTATAATTATCTATAGTATGTATCTAGTGCTTTGTGAATTTGTACATTCAGGACAGACTGAAAAACGTGTACTGCATCCTTTGCGAAGTTCCTGTGTAGTCAGTATAGGTTAAAAAATCCGTTTTTCTCCTTCCATCAAAAGTGTGTCTGTCTGTTTCCTGTTAAGAGTTACCGTCCGACACTTTTCCCGTCGCAGTTTTTCGTGATTTTTAATAAACCATCCTGTCAATCAGGAAGCCAGTTTAACTTTTAAAAAATATCGCCAAAGTAAAACGCCGTTTCGCGGATTTTCTACAAGACGTCACAGACGTGTTAGGAAACAATGTAAAAGCGCTGTTATATGCGTACTTGTAAACATATTTGGAATACACATTTCAAATTATTCAAAAGTGAATCGGTAGAAAAAATATGAAAATCTTGAGGGTTATTAAGCATTTTACTAATCCAAAATCGGACTAGTATGTAAAAAGTTATTTAAAAAGTAAAATTCAGATTCTTTATTTACACTCAGACACATAAAATACAATGTGTAACATGAGGAAAATACAACAAATAACTTAAAAGACAAGAAAGGTAGATTGACAGCAAATGTAAACTAAAATATATACATTACATTTTAATATATATATATATATATACAAATGCACACACATAAATTATTAAAATAACAATAATGAAAATAATACTTGCGAAGTATAATATTAATCAAAAGAATACAGAACAGGAGAACATTTTATATATCTGATTATTTTTTGTAATTTATTGACAAATAATGATATCCGCTTTAAAAGAGCACTGTTACATAATTTTAACATTCCCTTCATTTTTGATTTACTAGAATTTCTACAATAATATTCAGGTATTAAATTTTGCCGGAGATGAGACACAGTGTCATCTGTACACACAAAAAAGTAATGGAATTCATCTCCAATACCATTTCGGCACAGATGACAATATCCCTGATCTCTGGGGACGTTTTGCCAACGTCCAGTTTCAATCCGTAATTTCACATTATTGGTTCTGATTTTTGTAATGTTTGTTCGGTGAAATTCGGACAACCTTGTTAAATAATTTTCCATACAAAATTCAGTTTTAAAAATAGAATAAAATTCTCCACGCGAAGACATTTCCAGAGAACCATTTTTGAATAAACTGGTCACATAATCGCTCCTTAAGTATATGTTTCAACGTACAAAATTTAATACTGGCTTGACTGGTAAATATATATCCAAGGCCAGTATTATCAAAAATAGGTTTCATAAACTGAATCCATTTAAAATTACATTCTCCACTTTGTTGCAAAGAAAACATTAGCCTATATAAAGTACTGCTAAGTTTAGATTCATTTTGCATTAGTCTACACCAGAATGAAACCATTCTTATTTTTACTGAGACATCTAACGGGAATCTACCTAATTCGCCGTATACCATGAAGTTTGGGGTTGACTGTCGCAAGTTAAGAATCCTTTTGCAGAATTTCAAGTGCACTTTTTCTGTTACTTGAAGACTTTCGAAACCCCAAACCTCACAGCCATACAGCAATATTGGTTCAACTAAGGAATCAAATAATTTCAACTGTATTTCAATTGGAATGTTATTATTTCTAACTCTTTTTAGGATAGAAAAAATAGATTTTTGTGACTGTTCAACTAATTTTTTCCTAGCATCTAAAAAACTACCATTATATTTAAATATTATTCCTAGATAGGTCATAAAATCAACAATTTCTAATCTTTCCCCATTCAATACAAAAATATTATTTTGTTACTGAACACAATAACCTTTGTTTTATTTATATTAACTGACAATTTCCGAATCTGACAATAACTTTGAAAAATATCTAATGCTTTTTGCATACCCTCTGGTGTTTCTGAAAAAATAACAGTGTCATCAGCATATAATAACAAGAGTAATTCAATATACATATGGATATTTTCCTGTACCTTTTCCTTAATCTTTTCTAGCGGAACAGCGTCTAAATTTTTAAAGTATGTCTCCAAATCATTTAAAAAGATAGAAAAAAGGAAAGGAGATAAATTTTCTACTTGTCTAACCCCCTTCATACAAGCAAAAAAATCTGATTTTTTTTTATCATTATGAACTACACAAGACTTAATATTGTCATACATATTATATATAATCCGAAAACACTTCCCTTTGATATCATATTCATGTAATTTTTTCCATAATCCCGTTCGCCAAACAGTATCAAAAACATCAAAGCCTTTCCTAAAGTCAACAAAGGTACAATAGAGTTTCTTTCCATAAGAGAAGTAAATAGATATCAATGCATGCATAATAAAGATATTATCACAGGTAGAGTATCCCTTCCTGAAACCAGACTGATTTTGTGAAATAATTTCAAACTCGTTTGACAGAAAGGTCAATCTATCATTGACAATAGATGTAAATAATAAGTGTAATACCTCTATAGTTATCTGGGTCATTTATATCCCCCTTATTTTTGAATACATGTCGAATTAATCCCTCAGACCAACTGTTCCATTACTATACAATGCAATTTATCGTTGAAATACAATTTTGCCAACCAAAAAAATTGATTTTATGACGTCACTGATTGGATTTGCGAACAAGCCTATTAAGTAGAACCACCCAAATTAGTCCTTTACTGCAGGGGGCATCAAGGGATGATACTCAAGTATTTGATTCTAGATAGCATTCAGATAGCATTGGTTCTCGTGCTCATTGCTAGTAGTATAAGGCGATGTGACATTTATGCGAGTTTTTGGTCATTAGTCATAGTCTGGAACGGGATTAGCATATAGGACGTTGTCATACTGTCGAACTGGACCTGTGCTCTACTGAAATGTAGTAGATTTAAATTTACAGAATTACATATCATATTACCAGTTGCACCCGTCAATAGTGTGTATAATCATTGCTACGCAAGATGTCAACGGTTGTTAGTACCCAGCCTTCTGCTCACACAAATGGAGGAGGACCAATAACAATCAGAAAGATGCGTAATGACAAGGACGACTGTGAATTTGTTGCAGATCTGGTAGTAGAAGGTTTCCGCGACAAGTATATACACGCAACAAATGTAAATATGTAAGTTATAGACCACTTTCCCATGCTGTTTATCAATGATTGTGCAGGTGGACCTATGGTCACTCGACGCATTTTTTTGCTTTACTGAACATTGTGCCTTTGAAAAGTAAACGCTTCCAGGTAAATTCACCAACTGGTTTTTGTCCGTATTGCTATCCCTTTGACAGTCTATATCTACTGATAATTTTCTACAATGATTATTTTTATCTGACAGGACACTGAACCGTATTGTCCCACTATAGATTCTTTAACAGTAAGGGGGGTAGACCTGGGGTAGGAGGAGATAACTCCGTTTTTCACTTTTTTAGTACTTACGCAAACAAATAGAATCATTACAATAGGTAATATCACAATTTTAGAATTGTAAAAAAAATTTCCACACAGCAAATAAATATTTATTTTGTTATGAAAACAAATACCTAACATCCAGTTTTTTATAATGAGTGCATTTTACCCTCCATTTTTGCAATGCTGTTCAAAGACAATGAAAATATGTAAAAGTCAGATTTCTTCCAAGGGAGGTAATTTATAGCAAAGATTCAGTAATTTTATTGTTTTTTACCCACTTTATTCTAAATTTAGAAAAAATGGGACTTTAGAATTTTCTTAAATTTTAATATATCTTACATATACAAGTTTTCTTTCTATTCTCAGTTTTTGATGAAAGTTAAACGACAGAAATTTTTACAAGAAGTGTTTAATAGTGATCAAAATAGAGTAAAAATTTCAGCCTATACTATTCAGAACACCCATGTNTTTCAGTTCAAACTAGATAAATTAACTATCATTATTCATGCTTACTTTCACACATGTCTAGACTACAGAATTTTTCATTTGAAATAATTTTAGATCAAATACAAATTTAATTACAGCCAATTTTATACACCACAATCAAGTCCTGAACGGACCAAATAATATGAGGAAACAGGGTATCTTTGATGACCACTAGACATAAAACGGGATGGTAAAAATTGTTGAAAATTGCTGAAAGTCGACATGAACATGTGTAGTTTAAAAACTGAAAATTTTAAGAAAATTAAACGAGAGGAAAATTTTGGGCTTCCCCAGGTCTACCCCCTTAATAACCCCGTAAATCTGGCTTTATACAGGTTTCACAGATACAAATTAATGTTATTCCCTCTTTACAATATTACAATAAACCAAATAAAATAGATTATATCTATTGTCCTGTTGGTTTTTTTTAACTAACGATCATCACGGATGATCATGAAAAATAGTGTTAGACTGGCTTAGTTTTTATGTGACTGCAAAAATTTTGCAGTCGTATTATGGTATGGCAAGGTTGTTTGCCTCTGTTGAGAGCATAACTTTGGTTCTAGTGGACAGATTATTATCAAATTCTTTTAAGAACTGTGGTTCCTATGAAAATGTAATGACTTTTAGCATAAATATGATTGGAAAAGTGTTCTTGGTCAACAAAACTAATATATGTTCTACTTTACCAATACTAAAATGATCTGGGTCACAAAGGCAATTCCGGAGAAATTGGATATCAATAAATCCAATTAGAAATATCAATTAATCATTTATAGATATTAATAAATAGCACCATTTATTGATATTTTAAAGTGATCTATAGATATCAAAAAAGATTTATATGATTTATACAATGTATATATAAATGGTACACAATTTCAAATATCTATAAATCATTTGTAAATATCAATAATTCATTTCTTAATTAATATCAATAAATAAAACTATATTTATTGATATCAATAAATGCTGATTTATAGATATAAATATCTATAAATGATTTATTGATATCTATAGTTCATTTATAGATATCAATAGAAAGGGAATAAATTCCACAATGACTTTCCATACAACTGAGCTTAAGAACCATTTCTTTAACCTTATCGATTTATTGATAGGGTTGAATACAGTTAATTTTCAGCACCGCCAAGTATGATGAAATAAACAAAGCTGCAATTTTTTAATACTTTTTTTTTT
This sequence comes from Modiolus philippinarum, assembly GCA_002080025.1. Taxonomy (NCBI): domain Eukaryota; kingdom Metazoa; phylum Mollusca; class Bivalvia; order Mytilida; family Modiolidae; genus Modiolus; species Modiolus philippinarum. The sequence goes on along the minus strand of MJUU01059177.1, from coordinate 85,565 downwards.
GAGTCACATTATGAAAGTCTACTGGAAGCCAAAAAGTGTAGGATTACATCTATCCAGAGGTTTAATTTTTCAAGTACCATCAAATTCTCAATGATCTCTTGAGAATATCTCTATACTACTACCTGTACATCGTCCATGCAATGAACATTTAACAACATAACAAATTCTACCTCATTGTTGCTTTAATTCATTCCTCCAACTTTTAGTTTAAATGCCATTTTCACTTCCAAACGATATGTACATATCATAAAATTTGGTGACCGAGTCTGCAACATTATCAAAAGATCAACGTCATCTAGATCTTGTGCGTCTTGGTGAGCTTCCACAAATCTCAGACAGAAGAGGGGTTGCTTACAGTCTTACTTATACCAGTGTTTATAGGAGAATAACCTTAATAGCGAAGAAACAGATTTTGTATAGATATAGTGCGATGAGACAAAGCATAAGAAGCAGCATGACCTTCAATGTAGTGGGTCAATTATATAATGAACAAAACACCATGATGATTTCTACGTAATTCTGACAGATTAGGCATCATCCTTTGCTTTATTACAGCTTCAATAGTGTGTCTTCACCAACATTAAGGGGATTGAATACCAAATCTTCGTTACCTTGTAATGGCCTTATTTCTTTTGCCTCCAAGCAAAATCAAAGATGTTTCAACTTTTATAGTAAGGAAATATTTAGCCCCTGAAATTTCACTTTCCACATATACTAGTACCTGATTAAGACGATGAGAACTCAACTGAAGTATCCAGAAAAGCAGCTTGCCTTCTTCTATGCATATTTATTTTTTTCTGAAATGCAGATAGATATTATGGTTAAATTTATTATTTGGCAAAGCTGTATAAAGAGTAGAAAAATCAAAAGTTTGTATGCTATGACAATGATCGAGAGTTGTTTAGGATAGAGCTGTTCAACTAGATTTATAGTTTTTTTTTAAGTTAACATCTGACTGACGCCGCTTGTGGAGCAGGCTATATCACAGCAGCTTTTTAGACCATCTCTGAAAGGGGATTAGTGATTCACCTGCACGCCCCGCAATAAATCTTTGTCTGTATGGATTCTTATGATGTTTTGGGGCCTAGTAGATGTAAAGGAGCTGATAGTTTTCATCATCCTCTTTGATGCGAAAGAATGCGAAAACAGAAGACTTCCTCCTATGATAGTGAGAGAGAGTAAAAGTAAGATTTCATGATGAACTATCAATACCCATCCGCTTAAACAGACAATCGAAATATTGTTTTCTTCCACACGAACAGTATGTTGTTAGAACTGGTCTTCATCTGTTTGTCTTTTTAGATCTTTTAATGCAGTGTGGAGTTGGTAAAACAATTCTCCGTGTTAGAGATGTATGCTCTTTATTTTTCTTACATATGGTGTACTTGTACATGAGATAATATGTGTACACTTTGTTCAATTGCTTTCATCTAAATTTATATAAATTCTATAAACCTAAGGTTTAACTCCCTCCATGGTAGTTTTTTCCTTAGCTATATTTGATATTACTGATTTTTCAGATTTCGTTTGGTTTTATGCATTTTAAACATTTTTTGAAATTATGGATTTCCCATGTTTGGGTTTATTACTGCTGATGAGGAATTAATTTCCGAAATGGCCATACAGCTCAATAAAATTATTGAAGTTGGACTTAACATATGTGTTATGGTCTCATGTTCATTTACTCCATATCCTTTCGTAAAATATTTAATACAGGAGTTTGCCTTTTAATGCAGTGTGGAGTTGGTAAAACAATTCCCCGTATTAGAGATGTATGCTCTTTATTTTCCTTAGATATTGTGAACTTGTACATGAGATAATATCTCATGTGTACACTTTATTCAATCGCTATTATCTAAATTTATATAAATTATATAACCTAAGGTTTAACCCCCTCCATCGTATTTTTTTCGTTAGCTATATTTGATATTACTCAGATTTCGCTTGGTTTTATGCATTTTAATCATTTTTTGAAATTATGGATTTCCTATGTTTGGGTTTTAGTGCTGCTGATGAGGAATTAATATCTAAAATGGCCATACAGCTCATTAAAATTATTTAAGTTGGTGTTAACATATGTTTTATAGTCTCATGTTCATTTACTCCATATCCTTTCGTAAAAATATACTGAAAAATGTTGAAAGTTTGGATTGAATCACTAACAGATAATCTGTAGAAATACTGGTTATATGTTATGTTATGCTATATGTATCAATGTCCACTGACCGTTTACACACTATGTCATGTTGGTCCTCTATGAAATGTGATTTCCTGTGCCGGGTACTGTTATTTCACGTTATGTGCAGAGGTTAAAAACAAGGGACAAGATATCCAAGCAGTCTTGGTTAGTTTTTTACAAGCTACTCAAATTTAAATGACATAAGGTAACTGAATGGCTAGCAGAACATTCAATGATATGTCTCCGATACAACAACAAAAAATTGTAATGAAACAATGAGGAAATAAAGCACAAAATATGGAAGAGCCGAATAGTTTGCAACATTCTATCTAAACATTCAAACGACACATTATTAACTCACACTGACAACAGAAACCCACGCATTACTCTGATTTATGTTGCCTTAGACCCAATTGAAATATCGGTAAATACTCTAATTTATATCTTGTGTGTTTTTCATTATTCAGTGGTACTGTGATTTCATGTGCTATATTTAATAAGGTACTGTGATTTCTGGTTAAAACACTGACTATGGTACTGTTGTTTCCTGTGAATATCTGATCTGTATGCTATTACTTACTAAATTTCTCTTTAATATACATGGACCAGTATTATGTTTTATTTCATATCGGTGAAAAACTCTACTTTCCGATTGGATAAAAGACGGTCATGTGTCATTTTGTATTCTACAGTAATATTTCTATCAGTCAATACAATGATTAAAATCGGACCAGAAAACCGGTCGTTATCAGATCCTAACATGATAACGACCAGGTGGGCGTGGTCAAACTTCTGATATCCACGCCTACTTCGTCATTATCATACAATGCTCATGATTTCCTCTTTTGAAAGTATACGAGTCCATTTTTT
>MJUU01059177.1:69392-80724 GCA_002080025.1 Modiolus philippinarum | reverse complement strand
ATTGGGAAATTAAAATATCACGCTTGTCGTAAAGCTTAGATTTCAAAACGTCCATCTTCGCCAATATACAACAAAAGATTCAGGTACGAAGCTGAAGTAGGTGCATCAGTTGTTTCTTTAATTTTAAGCTCATTGGGATAGATCCGATGTAAATATTCCTTGAATTTATAATTATTAAGAGAAAGTACATCTATGTAGCGGAAGCTGAAATTAAAGGACTGTGCTAAATATTTTTGTTTTCTTTGTGCAAGCCCTTGCAAAAACTAGGCCTCCTACTAGAAAAAGAAAAGGTCAGCTAAAAGTGGCGCAAAGTTAGTTCCCATAGAATCCCTATTGTCTTTTGGAAAATCGACATAAATATTGTTGATAAAAAATTCTAACATCTCAGTGTAATGAGAAATCGCATCTATTAACTGATCCTTGTCAATTGACCTTAGTCTGAAAATAATCTTAAGATATTAATGTTTAAATGGGCGTATCAGACATCAAATTTAAAGGTGCAAGAACACAAAGTCTATCTTTAAATTCAAAAGTACTATTTTCACTATGTTCCAAGCTCTGACTGGTTGAATTGGTGGTTTGATATATATTCCGAGCTCTGATTTGTTGAATTGGTGGTTTGATATATGCCATATATGTTCCCAGCTCTGATTGTTTGAGTTGATGGTTTGATACCTTAAATGACTAAGTACCGAAGGTACTGTAAATTTAAATTCTGCATATGCGCATTTCGACAACTCATTTTTCTTCAGTGCAGATAAAATCTAAACGTTTGGAAGACCATAAACTCAGAGATGTTTAAAAACTGATAGAGAACAAAAAAAACAATATGATCTAAATGTAAAGCCAAATTTAGCTACAGACAGAGCTTTGCATGAGGGAGATACTCCTTAGTTTTCAACAAAATTTACTAAACTTTTGACATTGTAAGGTTCCAAATAGAATCGGCTTTCAAGTCAGCACCGAAATACTGACTACTGGGCTGGTGAATACCATTGGAGACTTAAAAGGTGTTTTGATTTGGATTTGAATACTTTTGAAATTCTTTGTTATATTAGTTGAAAAGGTTATATGTTCGATAAACATGAAATGTGTACAAAAGATGAAAATATAACGATATTTTTACAAAACAGAAATCAGTATGACAAAGTTGATTAGTACGCTCATGAAATCACAGTACAAAACACAGAAAATAACAGTACCACTTGTATATTTACCACGCAAAATCACAGTACCATTGAAAAATTACCCGACTCAAAAAATCGTTTCAAATCTATGAAAAAACATATTGATATGAATATGAAATGATGCATTAATATAGATAAACGAATTCATTCATTGTTTAAACCATCATAATTATTTGATGTGTTTTGGGGTAGGAAACATTTACACATTTCAGTTTACGCTTGATTTTCAAGGATGCAATATGAAATATCATTTTACACAAACATATTTACTTCTTAATTTTTCATAAATTTGTTGTGAAATGTTCATAGAAGTAGTGTATTTATTTTTTTTTGAGATAATCAATCCCGTAAACTTTCTAAAACCTTATATTTATATACTAGTGAAAATCACCTGATGCACGAAAAGCGAAATAACAGTACCCGGCACAGGAAATCACATTTCATAGAGGACCAACATGACATAGTGTGGTTTAGTTTAGTATATTTAATTTAAGTTCATGTATCTCCTCTGATTTGTTAATTGTATAATTTTAATGAAGTTTAAAAACAACACTCAAAATTTAACTTTACATGGGGCAATATCACCCCTTGTTAAAAAATGGTAAACAAAAAATAGCAGAAAAATTCCAAATTGATCAATAAATCTGTATTTTATTTCAATGTCCTGTTTAAGGCTACCAAAAGTGAAAGAATGCAAAGAAAATGAATGTGGTCTACAAGATGAATGGTTCTTTGATAGACATTTTATTGCAGAACTCAACGGTGAACGTGCAGGTTTACTGATGATGAGATATCATGGTGATTCAGAAGTACAGTAGGTAGATTGATTCTTTGGCTCATTTCTTAGAAGTGTATTTCATATGATAAGATACGTAAATTAAAATCTGTTGAAATTTTTGCTAAGTAATTTACATGTATTATCTGTGGAAATTTTCCTCCAAGTACATTATGACTGCAAAATTAATAAAAGGTATAATATAAACAGACCTTTTTACTCTTATTGTGTATCACCGCTGACCAAATGAAAATGACGTCAACTGAAGGAGGCAACGTCTTCAAACAAACTGATTATGTCGATTTAACTACAAAAATGACAAAGTTTAGATTTTAATAAGGGCAATAACAAAATTAACGAAAAGATTTATCTGGAGCTGAAGTGTTCATTTTGAACTTTGAAACAACGGCAGTAGAACACCGAAGGAACAAAGGGGTGAAAAGTCCAAAGACAGGGCAAAAACGAGAACTCAGAAAACAATGACGTTAGACACAAAAACAATGACGCCAGACAGACACAAAGCACAGAACCAGAAACCACAACATTCAGAACAAAGGCACTCACAGTGTGAACTCCAGTGAAACTGAGAGTGACATCAGGTGCTCCAGAAGGGTAAGCATGTCCTTCTCTGTTAACAGCACCCGTCACACTGTGGGTGATTCAATCCGGGAAAATGTCAAAGTCGGTAGTCAAATCCGGGANGACGTGAATCTAGCTGAAAATGTCCACTTTCATTTGGGATACTGACACGTCATATCTTTCAATGATGCTATGGTGACGGCCATAGAATTTCTTGAGGGATGAAATTAACAAAGGTTTAACAAATCCCTGACTAAGCAGCTTTTGGGACAGTGTTTTTGCTCTGTTCAAAAAATCACTGTACAAACTACAAGCTCGACAGTAACGAATCAACTGTGAAATGTACACTCCATAGGCTGGAGAGGTAGGTATATTGCTGCCAAGAAAGGGAAAGTTCACAATGGGGAAATTAAAATCATCACGCTTGTCATATAGCTTAGATTTCAAACGTCCATCTTCGTCAATATACAATAAAAGATCTAGGTACGAAGCTGAAGTAGGTGTTTCAGTTGTTTCTTTAATTTCAAGCTCATTTGGATAGATCTGATGTAAATAATCCTTAAATTTAGGATTATTAAGAGAAAGCACATCGTCTATGTAGCGGAAGCTGAAATTAAAGGACTGGGCTAAATGTTTTTGTTTTCTTTGAATAAGCCCTTGTAAAAACTTGGCCTCGTACGAGTAAAGGAAAAGGTCAGCTAAAAGCGGCGCACAGTTTGTTCCCATAGGAATCCCTATTGTCTGTTGAAAAGACTTTTAGATTTAATGAATCAAAATTGATTAAACAATATTTTAGTTTTATTTAAAAATAAGTTTTCCAGTAACAAAATATTGAACTTTTACAGAAGACACATTCTTGATATATATGGACGCACTTTGGATAGCAAACCATTAGTCCTCATATACATCTATCAAGTAAGACTTGCACATTGTAGTAGAGAAATGACATTTTAACTTTATCTGTTTATATTTTAATAATTTGTGGACATAATCATTTTAAATACTCGGATTTAGTCAATGGTTTTTGTCACATTGCTTATTAGAAATATGCCCAAGAATTAGATTTTAGCAAAATATTTCATATCAACTGCAGTTAACTTCAGGAGGTTATTTGAAAACAAATAAGATTTCAGATAATTCTGGTGTTTGTCTTGAAATTGACAAAGAAGTAATTTAAGCGAAAAAATTAAATGATTGATGATTCAGATTTAAGTGACTAAAATTTTTGCGTTAAACATGACCTCTTCTGATTTTTAATATATTTAACATTAGCAAGGTTTGATCATCAATGATTTGGACAAAATGAATAGGATTTAATTAAAGAAAAAATAAGGGTCCATGGTAAAAAAATGATAATGCTTTTATATGGATAAAACCAGAGGAGTCCGAAGATCTGACAGAAATACCAAAACCCAAAATAAAACCCAAGCTTCATCCCATATTTACCTGGTGGATCTTTCATTTTATCATATTTTATGTTTATTTTTACTTAAGCTGAGAGTTATTTGCCTGTATATCAACGTGGAAAGTCGAACATTTTAGCTCAAACACATGCCCGCATACCATTTAATTTCAGTTTTATATGTTATATATTTTCACGAGCGCCTACGTTCAGAAAATATTTGCACACCGTTTTCTATACATGACTGTTAACAATATTTTTTTTCTTTTTTAAGTGGTGGAGACACTTACAATTCTCTTGGTTGTTGTGATGTATTTTGGTAAGTTATTATTACTTATTATAATTTTGTTTCATACAATTGTACATGCACTTGAAAATTGTTAAGTGCTATCATGAGCTCACCGGGACGAATATCCTGGGGGCTATTGTCATACCTCCATCATTAGCTAGCCGGGGCGAATGTTTTGAAGGCTTTTGTCATACCAACGGCGTTGGCGTCGCCTTGCTTGTGAAATGGAGACCAGAAGAGCTAGGATGTCGATATTCGGTATGTTACTTTCTTGTGATGAGAGCTTTCTTCTGGTACCATACTTGTAGACATTTTGACCTTGACCTTGTCATTAGGCAAATTTAAACAAACTTTAACCTTGCCCCCAGAAATTAGGCTTTTAGTGGTAGGTCGTTCATATTTGGTAGGTAACTTCCTGATAATGAGAGCTTTCTATTGCTTTTTAGCTCACCTGGCCTAAAAGGCTATGTGAGCTATTGCCATCACTTGGCGTCCGTCGTCCGTCCGTCCGTCCGTCGTAAACTTTTTCAAAAATCTTCTCCTCTGAAACCCGGCACCTGAATAGGTTTTCAGGGGCTTTGGCTACAGAGCTGCCGGGCGCGTCCCCAGGTGGTGGATAGGGGAATGCCCTGTCTTTGCGGGGTAGTCAGGTCATAATACGGAAAGCCTGACCGCGAACCATTGTAGCCAAACTGTGTGGAGAAACGCCACGCTCCATGCAGTATAAAGACCCCTTCTATATTTCTCTAAAGAGAGCAGACGCACTGGGTGTCGTATAGAAGGCTAAATTTCCTGCCCCTACCCATTTCTCCCCTTTTCCAGTGGCAATCAAAAGTCGTTGCCCCGGTTGTCCCTTCCACCTTTATTTCTTTCTTCTTTTACTTACAATTTGTTTTGAATTGATTAACTTGTTCTCGTCCTGATATAGCTGAAATATTGCTCATTGGACGTTAAACTCTAACTAATCAATCAATCAATCTCCTCTGAAACCACTGGGCCAATTTTAACCAAACTTGGTCTGAATCATTACCAGGGTATCTAGATTCAAAATTGTGTTCGATTAGTCCGAGGTCCAAACAACATGGCTGCCGTTACTAAAAATAGCACATAGGGGTAAATTGCTGTTTTTGGCAAATAACTCGAAAACCGTTACAGATATAAAAAAAATAGTAATGGTGGATTATATGATACCCCGCCACGTTTCACAAAATTTCGAATTATCAAGGGACACAACTCCAGAACCCCTTGGACCTCTGAACCCATATTCGAACTCGACCTGAGTTTTGTGGTGAACAAGCTACATACCAAGTTTGAAGACTGTATGTTATTCCGTTCAAAAATTATCAGTCTGAAACCTTCGTGGGACGGACGGACGGACAGACGGACGGACGGATAGACGGACGGGCAGACGGATAGACGGACGGACACACGACTGAGGGTATTACATAATACCACGCCACTACGTGTGGCGGGGTGTAAAAATCTGACAAGGAGTAAAAGTGATCAGCATGGCAAGATCTACCCGCCCTGCAATTTTGAAGAAAATCTGATGACCAGTTTTGGAGTTATTGCCCTTTTTCCGGAAATTTTTCAGAATTGTAATATTTTTTTTATTTTTTATCAAAGAAACTATAGCAGATAGAGGTCAACTTTAAATTGCAAAAATGTTCAGCATATCAAAATCTACCACCCTGAAATTTTGGAGAAAATCCAAAAACCCTTGTAGGAGTTATTTCCTTTTTTCACAGAATTTTCAAAATTTTCATATTTTTCGTCTTTTATTTCAAAAACTATAGAAGATGAAGGTTAAGTGTAAATTGATAAAATGTTTGCCATGCTATGCTGACTTCAAAAGTAGTGTTGAAAATTGTTCTTTGACCGCTATTATCAAAATGGCCACCAAAAAAAGGCGTAGATATTGATGTTGCGATTTCAAAACCAGTGTTGAAAATTGTTTGTTGACCGCCATTTTCAAAATAGCCACCAAGAAAGGCGGGAAAAATCAACGTTGTCTGATTTCAATGAAATTTGGTTTCCAAATAGGTATTGATGTCGCAACTTCAAAACCGATGTTAAAAATTGTTCGTTGAATGCCATTTTCAAAATGGCCGCCATAAAAGGCAGGAAAATTCAACATTGTCCGATTTCAATGAAATTTGGTTTCCAAATAGATATTGATGTTGCGACTTCAAAAACTGATGTGAAAATTGTTCGTTGGACGCCATTTTCAAAATGGCTGCCAAAAAAAAGCGGGGAAATTCAACATTGTCCAATTTCAATGAAATATGGTTTCCAAATAGAAATTGATGTTGTGACTTCCAAACTATGTTGAAAATTGTCATTGCCCGCCATTTACAAAATGATGTTTTGACTTCAAAACTGGTGTCGAAAGTAGTCCTTAGCAAGAATGTTTTTGTCAAAAAAAAGCCAAACAAAGAAATATAGTAAAACATGATCAGACTTTTAAATACAGTTCAAGATATTGGTGGTGTTCCAGCTACCAAAGTTTCAGAGACTGAAGTTCAACTGTATAACTTACAATGTAAGCTTGATTGTCGTATTGTGCTTCATAGTTTTCTTCACAATATAAGAAATATGTTTAAACTAGATTATAAAGGGGAACCCCTGCCAAAATTTTTTTATGGAAAGGGGGACATGGAATGTTTTGATTTCAGCAATATGCATTATCTGAATTATAAGGGGAACCCCTGCCCCAATTTTTTTTTTTTTTTTTTTGAATGATGGTCTGAAATGGGTTGTAATGGATAGTGGGGCTTTAAATTGCCGTGGAAACTGCTGAATCTACTTGCCCAATTGGAACCATACTTGGTGACAACTGTCCATAGTCGGTACCTATCGAAGAATGTGTCTGGTAAGTCTGCATGTATTCCAAGATGGCCGCCAGCGGGGGACATAGTTTAACATTGGACCCTATGGGAAAACACATTCAAAGACATTCTTCTCTGAAACTACTTCGGGTCAGTTGGAATCAAACTTTGTCACAATAGGCCTTTAATGGTCTTCCTAAAAAATTATGTCTGACAAGTCTGCACCTCATCCAAGATGGCCGCCAGCGGGGACCATTGTTTAACATTGGACCCTATGGGGAAAATACGTTCAAAGATTTTCTCCTTTGAAACTTCTAGAAAATGAGACACTTTAACATTGGGTTAATTTGGGCTGCAGTTTATGCCAGTCATAGACCAGGTGACCCTCTAGTTATATTAAAACTCTTACTTTGCTTCTAGAATACAGTTGTTTAGTGGTAGGGTGATCATTTGTACAGCTCTTTATGATGAGAGCTTTTTAGTGGCATCATATTTGTAGACATTTTGACCTTGATCTTTCCCTGATAGCATTTTTATGCCCCGCCACGAAGTGGAAGGGGCATATAGATTTACCCTTGTCCGTCCGTACGTACGTCTCGATGTTAAGTTTTGTGTTTAGATACATATTTTGGTAACGTCTTATATTATTTCAATAATATTACATCAGTACATGCACCTTGATTAGTACTACCAGATTCAACAACAATTAGGGATCCATGACCTACATTTTACGCTTCAATGACTTTTGTTAAATTTTGCGTTGAAGTCCATTTCTCAACAACTATGCATTATACAACAACGATGTTTCATCAAATTAATTGTCTTGATGAGTACTACCAAAATCATTGACAATTTAGTGACTTTGACCTATATTTTTCGCTTGAGTGACTTTTGTTAAATTTTGTGTTAAAGTTTATTTCTCATCAACAACACATCATACCACAATGATGTTTCATCAAATTAATCACTTTGATGAGTACTACCCAAATCATCAAGAATTAAATTGCTTTGAGCTATATTTTACGTTTGAATGACTTTTGTGAAATTTTGCATTTAAGTCCAATTTTCAACAACTAAACATGCTATCACAATGGTGTTGCATCACATAAATCACCTTGATGGGTACTATCCAAATCAAGGGAAATTAAAGTATCTTTGACCTACGTTTTATGCTCGAGTGACTTTCGGTAAAATGTGTGTTTTAAGTCCATTTCTAAACAATTACACAACATATTGGTGAAAACTGCCCAATTCTTAAACAATTCCTTGACTTTGACCTACATTTTACACTTGAATGACTTTGTTTAATTTTTGAATTATGCCCATTTATTAACAACTAGGTATTAAACCAAATAAATCGCCATAGTGAGTACTACATAACTCCTGGACTGGGTTGCACAAAAGTTAATAGACTATTAAATATTTAATAGTCTATTAAGCTTTAACAATTCCTACTAATTTAATAGACTATTTACTTTTAATAGACTATTAAGTTTTAATTGAGCTTTGTGCAACCCAGTGACGTCCTGGATAATATTATAACCTTAACAATATTTTATCCTTCAGCGACTTTAGAGAGGTAATTTTTTAATGTCCATTACTAAACAAGAGTTTTTCTTGATGATTCCATCACAATTCAGAGAGCAGAAACTAGAGGGTATTCACCAGCCCGATAGTCAGACTTGTCTGACATGAAAATTTTACCTTGCTTGTAATAGAAATTTACTGTTTTTATCAAAATTCTAACCATTTAAAAATACTTAGGCTTCATTCCGTGTAGGGCACCCGCTAGATGTCTTTGGTACTGGATTTGGCTTCCTATTTCGGTATTTTTTGGAAATGAGTACATCTTTGCGGACTACTTTTGGATTATGGCTTTCCATATAATTTGATTATAATGCTGCTGATGAGCTGTTACTCCTTGAAACACATGTACAGCATAACGAAATTTACTGTTTTTTATGCAACTTCGGTATTTTTTTTTTTTGTATTTTATTCCTTAGTGGCTAAGGTTATCTATTTGGATACGTTTGTCAGCGGGGCATCCGTGTCTTATAGAAACAATCTCTAGTTTTAAAAAGTTTAACCTTGCTTCCAGAATACAGTTGTTTAGTGGTAAGGTGTTCATATTTGGAAAATGTAACTTACTTATGATGGGAGCTTTCTAGCGGTACTATATTTGTAGCCATTTTGACCCTGACTTTGTCCTGAGGGTATTTTTTTAATCTCTAACCTTGCTTCTATAAGTTATTTGTTAAGTGATAGAGTGTTTACATTTGGTATGTGACTACCCTATGATAAGAGCTTTCTGGTAGGTCCTCAGTTTTACACATTTGGACCTTTACATCGCAATTTTTCAAACTTAAAATCCTGCTGCCAGAAGTTATTCTTCTAGTGGCAGGGACTTCCTTTTTGGCATGCGACTTCTTTCTGTCACATTTAAAAATAATAAAAACATTACAATTATAAATTTTGTACAACTTTCAAATTTATTGTGTATTGAGGTGAGTCTAATCCACGGCGAGCTATATATAATGTCTTCTGACAACCCTTGTTGTCTTTAATATTTAACGTTATCAAAGTTATATTATGAATTTAAAACCACAAATCTTCTTTTCATTCCAGCTATGGCTTTTAGGATACAAGTCCATCTGTTAAATCAACGAAGAGAGATATTGGATAGGGGCAAACTTTACCTGTCAACAATACTTAATAAACTAATTATCGATTGATTTCCATTTTACAACTAATTATCATTCTCAACTCAATCCAAATTGATTTATTACTACGTTCACAAATGGTTGTTGATTTTTTCCATCTACTATTTCCGTTAAAGAGTGTCTTCAAAAAATATTGTGATACTAGCTTTCCAAGAGGTGGTGTAAATAAAACGTGGATATTTAAAAAACTGTACAGATCTGCCTGACATCTTAAAATGGAGATCATTATCACAATGTAACAGCATTAAAACGTTTGACTTCTCCACACTTTATACTACCATTCCTCATGAATAACTGAAATCACGGCTGAAAGATTTAATTCATAGATGTTTCTACCGTATGATATAACCCCTCTCAAAGGGCATGGGCGGAGACAAAATTTGGGGGTATTGTATTATGCATCGTATAAACCATATGAAATTGATTTCTAAATATGGCCTTTTTCAGGATAACTTTTTGCCAGTTTTTAAGTAGGGAGAAAATGGACTTTCCATTATATTTTTAGCTCGTGAGTGATTTGCCTTCATTGTGAAATAGATATAATGGGCAATAGGTAATTTGCCAATTACCGACTTTGTTTCCGTTCTTTTAAATTTTCACTCAATCAACATCACGTGACACAGGACAAGTTGTCACATTTACAGAAGAAACCCTTATAAATCAGCATTCCGGCATATGAAATCTATTTAGAAATAAAATAAAACAAATAGACACATTAAAGGTCATATTACTTTAATATAGTTCGCCAAAGATGAAATTTGGAAACCGTACAGGTCAAGAGAAATTAATTTTTACATTTTGGTTCTATCTCATTTAAATGTGAGCTCAATTTCTATTGTTCTTTTTCAACCACTTCCCCGCCTGTAAATACCGATATCTGACTTGAATTCATACACTTTTCTAACGCAAATTGTTTTCACTTTACAACGATGCAATTCGACACCTTTGAAAACTAAGGAATTCATTAAAAGTAATATAAGTAAAATATTTTTCTAAATTGAAGCAAGTGGTGTGTTCTTTATTTCACTATGTCCAATCTCAATGCATCTTTTGTAGGCTTCGAGGTCTAGAGGATTCTATGACTACAGATGTCTCATCTGGCATTGCATTGTTAGATCATATTTGTGTGGATGAAAAATTTCGAGGAAAAGGAATTGGAAAAGTTTTAATGGAGAAAGCTGAATCCGAAGCAAGAGATAGGGGTTGTTCTGTAAGTTGGATAAATTTCAAGATTATGGAAAACAATCGAAGTTTAATCCTTTTAAACAAACAATGAATAACAAAATACCGAAATTGGTGACCTTTTTAGAAATACTGATAATTGCATTTGAAATTTGATATCTTTATTCAGGACCATAGCACGCTTAAGGTGTCAGCAAGGTATTAATTTCCTATTATAGAATTTTCTTTGTAGAAACATAATTGTATTGTTCAAACTATAAAATTTAGGGGTCACCGAGGATAAAAGGGAACTACCAATGTGCAGATCTAACAATGTTGGGCTGATTTTCAGACGTATATATATATATATATATATATATATATATATATG
>MJUU01059177.1:8705-54446 GCA_002080025.1 Modiolus philippinarum | reverse complement strand
TTTTTTTGAAGTTCAGATCTGATATACATGTCTTGGAACAGGGCACAAACTTTCTGATAAAAGATAGATCACATTGATCTATATTTAATGCATCAGTGACTGGTTAAAATTTGTGTTAAAGTCTGGATTTGAGAAAACATTCTGTTATATGCTGCCACTGACAATTTTTTAAAATAAACATCTACTGTAATTGCTACTATTTCTGTACATGTGGATCATCTTGAAAAATCTGTCTTTAAGTCTAGGCAAAATCTCAAATTTAAGATGGTCAGCCAAGCAGCACAAAGTTTAGCAATTACTACCACTTGCACAAAGGAATCAATAATGTGGTTTTAATGGATAGATTACAAAACAATTTGAACTGTAAAATGTCAGTTAATGCAACTATTTTTAATTTTGAAGGAAACTTTGTTACCATTATTCGATCTTCCATTGGCTACTTCAAAGCACACTTTGAGCTTCAACTGAAGGTCTTATGCTGTAAAGGTGACCCCAGATTGAAATGTTTAACATTGAATTCTAGGAGTAACAAATGCAAAGTTTTCTCACTACTGTACCAACTGAATTTAAAACTGTCCGTATAGTACCTTTCAAAAGTATCAACCCCAAATTAACAGGGCAGCAAGTCTGAAACACATCGGATGAAATTGAGATCACTTCGATTAAAATTATCTTCTCAAAATCTGATACAGGAAATTAAAGCACAGATTGTGGCACATGTATTCTTGTCAAATTCCCAACATGAAACTTATAACCACAGAACCAAATTTGGTAATAAAATTGTAGATAGCATAGCTACCAGGTGAGCGTTATAGGCTCTTGAGAGCCTCTTGCTTAACTTGCATGTTTTTTTTCTCACAATCCCTCTTTTAACTTCTTTGCAAAGATTTATGTTTGCAATCTGGAAAAAGATCGGAGCTAGTGATTGAAATTGTCGGTCGTTAATTTCTAATCTGTCAGCCCGAAAAAGGACTGACCCCCTATTACTGATTCATCATGAAACAATTGTTTTTCTTAATAATATTTGTTTGGTACCATTAGCTGCACTATGCATACTTGTATACAATCTATGTCAGCCATGGCCCAGCTGAGCTATACAAGCTCTTGAGAGCTCTAGTTCATCTTTGTTATTTACAAAAATATATAAGATCGAGGACAAGTGTAAATTGATAAAGTATATGTTTGCCATGTCATGATCTACTTACCATATATTTTGAAGAAAAATCCATGAACATGTCATGGAGTTATTTCTCTTCTTTACAGCTTAGTTATATATATGTGTTGTGTACAAGTTGTAATTTTGTACAAGTTATAACATGTACAAAAAATTTGTAAAAGTTATGAAAAATTTTGAGTACCTTCATTTCATCAAGAATTCTGACATATTAATTCTACGTTTCAATTAAATTCAAAGTTTATTTAACATGATCAGAACTAAGACAAAGTAAATAAATCACTATGGCTTAGAAATAAGCGTATTTTAGCATAAAATAAATGCTGCTAAAGATTTTTTCGCATATATATATATACATTCATAGGATGAAAATTACTTTAAAAATTTATAAATGTTATGCAACAAAATTGTTATTTTTATTTATTAAAATGTGATATTCTTAATTTTTTTAATTTTTTTATGCATTTTCCTTTACCATGGAAAAAGATTGGAAACTTTGGAAGAAGTTCCCATGCATTAAAGCAAGACAGGAATATCAGTTGTCAAAGGTTTTGTCAGAACCCTATTAAGTAATTGCATACCATACATTGAAAGAAAAGAAGACAGAACACATTACTCCAAGTACCAGTAGTTATATACCAGTTCAATACCCCTATTTTACTTCTGACGGCAGCTATCAAAAATCTTAAAATGGCTATCTGTATATGTTTTTGTTATACTGTTGGTTTTTGTTTGGTTAGGAATGTTGATTACCACTGTGTTTATCGGATGCTTTTGTCATGAAATATATGCTTTTGTCTGTGTGGTTTCCAAACACGCCGGAGGATACAGACTTTGAAAACAAATGGGGCTTCGATTTGGTTGCAGAAAAAAAGGAGAGTTCAATCTGATTTTTTTTTGCCATGTTTGTCAATTTTTATCTACATTCTACACGTTCTAAACGAAATTAAAATCAAAATTATTTCCAGGAGAATGGGGTTCCAGCCCCTGGATACCTCCACTAGAACCGCCAATGTAATATACTCTGTTTTCTACATCAGCACTTGTTCTTCAGTCTAACATTTCCAATGAAATACAGGGACCATATTTACAGTGTGGCAAGAACAGACATCTAGGGCTATATAATGATAGGGGGACAGGAATATATGTGAAACCTTATTGATAGAATGATATTCGTTTTGGAATGACACCATATTCACCAGTGCAAAAAAAAAAATATGTAAAATACAAAATACCGAAGTTGCATGAAAACAGTAATTTCGTTATGCTGTACACGTGTTTCAAGGAGTAACCTCTCATCAGCAGCATTTAAATCAAATAATATGGAAAGCCATAATCCAAAAATAGTCCAAAAAGATGTACTCATTTCCAAAAATATCGAAATAGGAAGCCAAATCCAGTACCAAGGACGTCTACCGAGTCTTTTGATACACGGAATGAAGCCTCAGTATTTTTAAATGGTTTGAATTTTGATAAAGACAGTAAATTTCTATATCACGCAAGTTAAAAATTATACTTTGGTAAACTCATAAGATATATAACATTGCAATACCTCCAATCTAGCTCAAATCAACCATAAAATCAGCTGTTTATACCCCCTACAGGTGTAAAAATGAAGTCCAACACACCTGTAGTATACCCGTATGATACCTGTACTATCGCTTTCAATTCTAGCTCGTCGAAGTGTTCACATGTAATAATTTTCGGTCGATGTTACGGCACAAAGTCAATTAGATGCTCCGGGTAGCAGTACTAGACGCACCCCTTCTAGAGATTCGGCGTTGAATAGTAATAGCTTGGATCATCTCGATTACGATGATGCTTTGTCTGATGAAGCCTTTGTTGGCAGTGGTGACGCCTTTCAGGGCAATAAAGATGCCTCTCAGGGCAATAATGATGCCTCTCAGGGCAACAATAAAGCCAGTAAGGGCAACAAAAATGATAATGTCCACCTTTCTGAAGGAAGGTGAAATAGATGAGAGTGACCCCGATAGAGCCCCACGTAGTTGGCAGAAAGAGCGACAGATGGCGCCTTCATCGCAAGGCAAAACTTCCGGTAAAAGGAAGAGGGGCGACGACTATACAGATGATGAAGATTCATCTGATACTTTATCCAGTACTTCTGATTTAGAGTCCGAAGCTGATAGCGAGGATGATGCTAAGTTTGATCCCTCAGAGATACTAAAGAAGGGTGTCAAAGTTCCAGCTTAAGTTACAAAATATATAGAGAAGTATGCCATGCAATGTATCAGTAAGTCGCAAAGACAAGGGATCACTAAAAACTGTAATGTTCTGAACTCTAAAAAACTAAGTAGTAAGGAGACGGACAGATTTATGAAAAAACTTTTCAAGAGAAAATTTAAGCAACCTTTGTCTCGGTGTAAGGAAAGATCTATCATAAATGCTCAGAATAGAATTCTTGATGCTACTGGCCCTTTGGCCATTTTATGGAGTGAGGCTGAGAAGATAAAAAAGAAAAAATGCGGCCTTAACCCGTTGGATGTTATTAACTTAGTTCAGAGGGCATTGGTTTTGATTGGCAATGCTCACTATGTTTATATGACTGATAGACGTAAATCTTTACTAGGTAGAGTGCTACCAGATTGTGTTGATTTGATAGACGACAAGGATGGTAAAAAGGCTTTGTGTAAATCATCAGGTGAACTTTTTGGCCGTGCTTTCCGTAAGATGTTGTCATCAGAAAGTAAGGACAACAAAGAGTTATTTAGCATGTTAAATTTCCCCGTCTCATCTAAATACAAAAATAGGAACAAATTTAACAGAGGCTATGGTTCTAATTTCAGTTCTCAGACTCCTAGTTCTTCACAGAACCAGTCTTTTCGGAGTCCCCAAACAACCAGGGCCAGTTTGGGGGCAGAATCAGCCGAGACAGAGGGAATGGCAGAGGCCGAGGCAGCTTCAATCGGGGAACGTTACAGAAAAAGCAGATTTAAAGGTATATGTTAAATCTATTCCTACCCGTAAAATCAACAAATTTTTCACATATCCCTGTAGGGGAGAGGACAAAATATTTCACCAAGAACTGGATGAAATTAACATCAGACCCATGAATATTAGATTCTGTGAAAGGTTTGAAACTAGAGTTTGCGCAGGTCCCGCCCAAACAGACCAAGCCTCCAGCTCTATTTTTTTTCCCAAGAAAAAAGCTTTCTATTAGACCAAGAGGTAAATACTCTAATAGAGAAACAGGTAATAAAAGAGATTTCTCCTCATCAGGAGCACTTTTTGAGTCATCTATTTCTGGTGGAAAAAAGGGGGTGGTCAGAGACCTGTAACAAATCTAACAAATTTAAACCAGTACCTAGAATATCAACATTTCAAGATGGAAGGTATTCACAGTGTAAAAGATTTGATCAGAAAAGGGGACTGGATGGTCAAAATAGATCTTTCAGATGCCATTCCCATTCATGTAGAGCACCAAAAATACATCCAATTCAGGTGGGCAGGGAAGACTTTTCAATATCATGAGTTTTCTGAGAAAGTTGGGTTTAAGGCTGGTAGTGTATCTAGACGATATACTGATAATGAACCAGTCGAAAGAGGCTCGTCAGTCAGATGCACAGTTAGCAGTTGCCCTATTAGAGAGCCTAGGTTTTTTGGTGAACAAGAAAAAATCAGTGCTTATTCCAACACAGGAAATGGATTTTCTGGGGCACACTGTCAATTCAATAAAAATGACTCTAAGTCTTCCAAGATCAAAAATAGAAAAAAAATACAGAAGTTATGCCATGTAGTGAAGAGGAAATGAAATTTGTAAGCGTTCGCAAGTTATCAGAACTAAAAGGTCACTTTACAGCTTCAATACAAGCAGTTTTTTCCAGCCCCTCTTCAATACAGGAATCTTCAAATGATAAAGAATTTGAAGCTGAAGCAGAATCTGAATTACGACTCTGAAATCACTCTTTCAGAAGAGTGTCTGGAGGAGATGAATTGGTGGATTCACAACTTGAAAACTTGGAATGGAAAAGCCCTTATATCAGAACCACACACGTTATCAATTCAGTCGGATGCAAGTCTGAAAGGTTGGAGGGCTGTACACAATGGGGTTCGAATAGGGGGTCCTTGGTTGGCTTCAGAGAGTCAGTTCCACATAAATGTGCTGGAACTATTAGCAATCAAACATGCTCTAAAAGCTTTCCTCAAGGATCATTCCAATGTCAGTGTGTTAGTCCAAACCGACAACAAAACAGCTTTGACATACTTAAAAAAAATAGGGGGGAACAGTTTGGAGGTCGTGCAATCACGTTGCAATGGAGATTTGGAATTGCTGCATTCAAAAAAACATTGTCTTAAAGGTCGATTTCATTCCAGGCAGTCTGAACGGAATTGCAGTTTGGGAGTCATGGAATCACACAGGTTCCAGCAGTTGGAAGTTAGAAACAAAGGTTTTCAAGCTATTGATGAAACAGACCATGTTTTGCAATGTAGATCTTTTCGCAAGCAGGGTGGATTTTCAGTTAATAAAGTACATGAGTTGGTTCCCAGATCCCGAAGCAATTGCAATAAATGCTCTTCTCCACCCTTGGTCGGATCTGAGAGGGTATGCCTTCCCACCATTCTGTCTGACAGCACGGTGCCTCAAGAAATTTCAGTTGGAGAATGCAACAGTATTGATAATAACTCCTGCTTGGACGACACAACCATGGTATTCAACATGTCTAGAGATGTCAATTCAGGATCCCTGTCTCCTCCCAACATTTCAAGAGATATTGTTAGATCCATTCAAGAATCTCCATCCTCTCATCTTGAACAAAACCCTTCAGTTAGTAGTGTGGCTTGTTTTAGGAGATCATTACAAACAGAAGGTTTATCAGAAAAGGTTAAAAAAAAACTTCTCCTTAGCTCATGGGGTGAGGGAACCAGTAAATCATATGATTCGGCATGGAACAAGTGGGTTCGCTGGTGTTTGGAAAGGGAAACTGATCCCTTTTCAGCACCTTTAGCATCAGTTTTAGAGTTTTTAGCTTAGATGTTTGATCAGGGATTTCAATATCCCACTGTTAATGTTCATGGATCAGCCATTTCTTTAATTCTTCCTCATATTGATGGGCAACCAGTTGGGCAAACTTTTTTGGTAAAACGTTTGATGAAAGGTATTTTGCGCGAAAAGCCCCCTTTGCCTAGATATCAAGAAACATGGGATTTAAATGTAGTTCTCAGGTATCTTGATTCACTTCCAGATAATTCAGAATTGGACTTAAAATTGTTACCTAAGAAATTGGCCATGTTATTATCCATAGCAGCCCCTAAAAGGTCGTCAGAAATAGCAAGAATTGATATACGTTTCATGTTTATTGACAGTGAAGGGGCAAGGTTTTCTTTACCAGGATTATCAAAAGCACAAACAGATTGTCAATCAAAGAAAATATGTTATTCAAGATTTCCTGATAACTAAAACTCTGTGTTGTTAATTGTATCGAAGTTTATTTATCAAGATCTGCTGAATTCAGAAATTCAGATAAGTCAGTCCCAAATCCATTATTAAGAACTATAGTAAAACCACATAGAGGTTTATCACCTAATACAGTAGCTAATTGGATAAAGCAAATTTTACATTTATCAGGAATTAATAAAGATAAATTCAAAGCACATTCTACAAGAAGTGCTTCTACATCTAAGGCTGATAGTCAAGGTTTACTAGCAAATGAAATACTTTTGATGGCTGACTGGTCAAATGTAAATACATTTAAAAAATTTTATTGTAGGTCTATAAATGAAAAACAGACGACTTTTGGAGATGTTATTTTAACTTTGGGTAGGTTTTGGAGCTTTGAACGTGCAATGTTATATCTTATGAGTTTTCCAAAGTATAATTGAAGATTTTATGAGGACGTGAAGCGTCCGAAATGAAATATAGATTATACGAGGAAAACGAATAATATATAACATTGCAATTTTTTCCCTCCACTACCCTCCCAATTGCAATGTCTTGATATTATTTAGTCATGTTTTATTCTCTATTTCAGATGCAGGAGATAGTTGATATGGATTTGATGTGTTGATTCAGTGAAGTTCGCGTGTAAATGGTGGATTGGTGAATTTGATGTGTTAATGGTGGATATAGATGTACATAGATGGTGATATTGTGGAAACATAGAACTTTCTTGATTTTGAAGTGACCTTTTATTGTCGCGTATAGAAGAATGTAATAATTTATTGAATACATGTATGATATTTTCATTCATTTATTGTCATTTCTTTTGGAGGGTTAAAATGTACTCGAGACAGCATTTAACTTTGTTGGAATGAATAGAAGTGTTCGGGAATTAGTTTTTCAGTATTTAATTGTAGGTTGTTTTTCCTTGGTTCACATATCTAATCGAATTGAGATAGGTTAAATGTATATGAGATAAATCTATTACTCGCTAAATTGAAAGCGATAGTACATGTATCATGCGGGTATACTACAGGTGTGTTGGACGAGTTCATTTTTACACCTGTAGGGGGTTTAAACGGCTGATTTTATGGTTGATTTTAGTTAGGTTGGAGGTAATGCAATGTTATATCTTATGTCATAATTCAATCATACGCGTTTTTTCCGCCACGTTTATTTTAAGCACATAAAAACAAAAATTGCATGAAAATACAAAGACAAAAGTTAAATATAAACGAAAGAATGTTGCACAATGAATACTTACTTTGAATACTTCTCTTTCAAATTATAAAACATGAAATTTTTCGAAATTAACACGGTAGATATAATGTCGTGAAAGAAGAATTTAGAACTTAATAAACAAAGCATAGAAATGGGAACATTTAAAGAAAGAATATAAAATATAACAAATTGAGTATTTAGAAACAATAATATAAAACATAAAACTACAGAAGTATGGATGAAATAGGAACACTGAAAGAAGAAATATAAAATATGATAAAATGATATTATAGAATCTACAATATAGAATATAGAAAATGCAGAACTATGGATAAGGAAAGTGAAAACAATAAAAAGAGAAGATAAAATTTACAGCATAGAATTTCTCTGGTGGCGGAAATACCCCTCCATATGGATAAGGAAAGTGAAAACAATAAAAAGAGAAGATAAAATTTACAGCATAGAATTTCTCTGGTGGCGGAAATACCCCTCCATACACAATGACCCGATATTTTTGTGGTAGTGTCGAGTTCGGTGATACTAAGAATATCAGTCTCTTAAGATCAAAGGAAACTCATACAAATTACCGATAAATAGTTTTATTTGAAAATGTGCTTATCTTAAAAGAAAAAACAAGAATTCGGAACGATATCAAAAGCTGATCGTAATTTCTTGATCCTAAGTCAAGCAATGCTATTCCTATAAAAGTAACAGCTAGAAATCTCTTAGAGCTAAAGAACACTGTCGAGAGATTTATTTGGTAGAGTTTGAGACGATTGTCATCTTTGACCTTAGGATCAGGATCAGGAAATATATTTAACACGTTATATAGAAAGGAAAATAAAAACAATAGTATGCCTTTCTCTAATTCTTGTTCAAAATAAATACTTTCCATATGATGTAAGATGAAATTAACAAATAACATGTTTGGAAATTGATCTCACTTGCTGAGTGGTCGATCATGTAAATGTCTCGTGTCAGTTTCTAGAAATAGTGCAACCGTGTGCTGATGAAATTAACACCTGCATCATTGTCTAACGAAATGGTTTTTGCATTTTTATGACAAAGATAACTATATTTATTGATAATATGACATTTTTATCAAAAATATTATATTCAACGCCCCTTTCAATGAATGGCGCAATTATGCACATAGCAACGATGATAGCAACAAAATGGCGGCATATGAGACTGGAGACTACGGAGATCGCTTTACGTCAAATAAATTGAGTAGAAACTAGAGAAACAATCTTTAACATTGTTCTCCGGGTTATTACGCAATTTCTCACATCTCGATCGTTAAATTTTCACATTTAAAAGTTCTCG
Organism: Modiolus philippinarum; assembly: GCA_002080025.1. Taxonomy (NCBI): domain Eukaryota; kingdom Metazoa; phylum Mollusca; class Bivalvia; order Mytilida; family Modiolidae; genus Modiolus; species Modiolus philippinarum. Next base: position 45,330 of record MJUU01059177.1, on the reverse strand, counting down.
GATAAACCTCGAACTTTAAAATGTAAAAATTTAACTATCTCGATGAGAGAAATAAACGTAATAAACTGGAAACAATGTTTGAGACTATATATTTAACATCTGAGGATATTTCCGATATATAATACAAAGATATCTCTGATATAAATAATTAAGTAAAAATCAAATCAGTGCTTTACTGAAGGGGGCACCAATGGACGATGCTCAAATATTTTATTCTCGAATAGCATTTGTTCTCATGCTCGAATTGCTAGTATTTTTGAAAAAAGAAGGGAAACGGGGAATGTGTCAAAGAGACAACGACCCAAAGGGGAGTAATAACAACTCAAACCCACCATAAGATCTTCAATGATCTGATCTTGATTTTGCTAAGTATGAGGCGGTGTGACATTTATGCGAGTTTTTGGTCATTAGTCATAGTATTGAATGGGGTTAACATATAGGACGTTGTCATAGTGTCGAACTGATACTAACCTGTGTTCTATTGATGTGTAGTGGATTTAAATTTACAAAATTACATATCCGATCAGTTGCGGTGTGTTTTATCTTTGCTACGCAAAATGTCATCAGTTGTTAATGCCCAGCCATCTGCTAACACAAATGGAGGACCAATAACAATCAGAAAGATGCGTAATGACAAGGACGACTGTAAATTTGTTGCAGATATGGTAGTAGAAGGTTTCCGAGACAAGTATATACACGCAACAAATGTAAATATGTAAGTCATAGACCACTTTCCCATGCTGTTTATCAATGATTGCGCAGGTGGAACTAGGTTTACTCTACGCAGTTTGCTTTACTGAACATTGTGCCACTGAAAAAAATGTATTGTGATGTAAGTTTCCAGGTAAATTCACCAACTCGTGTTTGTCCATAGTATATAATATAAGAGTTGGTGAATTTACCTGGAAACTTTTACATCACAATACAGTATAAAAGAAAATACTTGGTCAAAATATTGAAAACACAGCTTCATCAGTCATTTTTTTTTTCGAGATGAAAATCCTTACATTCAATTTTCACCGAAAAATGGGAAACACACATATGACTTACATCAAATTTTATAAAAAAAATCCACCATATCATTTTTTTTTACAATGTTAAGAAAACTACCTAAAAAGTCTTAATATTCCCGAATTCTTAAATTCAAGCAGAAAGAATTACCCTTCCCCCCACCCCGCCTTTCCAAAAATCTGACTTTAATTTATTTTAATATTTTTAAAATGTCATTGAAAACCTAGATATCTTAATGTATGCACTTTGAATTATTTTATAAAAAGGGGGGGGGGCAATTTCATGATAACATGCATATTTTGATTTCTATTTGTGATAAATATTGTAAATCTTTTGTTTTATTCATACAATTCAAAACAAGTAATTTGTGCAGAAAAGGGAGTTATCTCCCCTACCCCAGGTCTAAGTACTACCTTCAAATTGTCCAGAAGTTCGTTCTTTCTAGTAACACAAAATTTCAAAGATCTCTTGAGAATATCTCTATGACTATGCTACTAGCTGTATATCGTCCATGTAATGAATATTTAGCATAACAAATCCTACGTCATCGTTCCTCTAATTCAAAGTTTGATTATGTGCGTTCATCCAGCTTTTAGTTTAAATGCCATTTTCACTTCCAAATGATATGTACAGATCTTATATTTGGCGACCGAGTCTGCAACATCATCAAAATATCATCGTCATCTAGATATTGTGCCTCTTAATGTGCTTGGTCTCATCGTACCAATTTTACAAAAATCTTTCATCGTTGTTACAGTTATTCTCCTGTAAACACTGGTAGTATGAACAACCCTTCTCCAGTCGGAGATTTGTGGAAGCTCAAGAAGCAGCATGACTTTAAATGTAATGGGTCAAATATATAATGAACAAAAAAAAAACATGATGGTGTCTACGTAGTTTCTAATAGATTTCATCATCTTTTGCTTTACTGCAGCTTCAATAGTGCGTCTTCACTAACATTAAGGGGATTGAATTTCACATCTTCGCTACCTTGTACGCATAACATTATAATGGCCTTATCTTTTGCCTCCAAGCAAAGACAAAGATGTTTCACCCTTTATAGTAAGGAAATTTGTAGTCCTAACATTTACTTTCCGCATGTACTAGTACCTGATCAAGACGATGAGAACCCCCAAATAAAGTATGCAGAAAAGCAGCTTGCATCTTGTATGCTTATTTGATCTTTTTCTGAAGTGCAGATATTCAACCTTGGGTCACAAACCTGATAGCAATATCTTCTCTTTTTCATCAGGTAGAAACTAGATTACTTAGTATGTAGAATTGAACTACATTTGTATTTCACGTCTGAGTGTTTGATTATCCCACTTCTACAATCTTTATTAGTAGCCAGTAGCCAGTACTTCGATGCTGGCCCGAAAACCGATTTTATTTGAAAATTTGCAAAAATTTTTGTTTCTCTCTCTTGCATAGCTCTGTCCTTAGCTTATTTTAGCTTTCCCATTTAGATCCTATTGGTAATTTGTTCTCTCTCAGCTTTAACACATATTTCGGTTCATTGATTTCCAAATATTTTGATCTGATCTTCACTGTAGAGACATAAGTTGTCGAAATGCGCATGCAGAAACTAAATTCACAGTAAACTTCGGTATTTTGTTATTAGTCAATAACCATTTTTTATATATTCCGAGTTTCTAACTCCAAGCTAATGCAGCTTGCTGTTCTTTTTCTGTCTGTCTGTTGCCAAAGAATTAAGGGGTCTCAATGGGGGTCCCTTTCCCGAAATCCTGTCAATTTTTGTACACTTTCCCGTTTCACGAGCGGGAATATATTTTACAAAGACTCTTAAAGAGACTTTAATTTCTTGTTTCACGGACCAGATTATCGGCATTTCCCGCTTCATACTGGACATCCTTTCCCGTTTTCACATGCACTTTTTTCCCACGATCCCGTTTCCCGCATGCTTAAAAAGGCCCATCCTGCTTCCCGCTTATACCCCATCGAGACCATCAAAATCTATAAAACCCAATTGAACTTTAGGGAGCATATGTACTATAAATATAATTCGATGGCGTCATGTGAGCAGGCCTTTCAGTCTTGTCCAGTTTCCCAGAATGGGGCATTTCTTTGTTTAGGTCTGAAAAAACCACATCGAATACGGATATATAAAATATAAGCTTTCGGAACATTGTGTTTGCGCTATTAAAAATCACTATAAACTACATGCTCGACAATAACGAATAGACTGTAAAATATAAAAAATGTATACTCAATAGACTGGAAGGTAGGTTTAGTGCTGCTAAGAAAGGGAAAGTTCACAATTGGGAAGTTAAAATCATCACATTTGCCATATAGCTTAGATTTCAAACGCCCATCTTCATCAATGTATAACAAAAGTACGAAGGTAAAGTAGGTGTATAACAGTAGCCTTATGATGGATCTGGGGTAAATATTCCTTCAACTTTGGAGTACATCGCCTATATAGAGGAAGCTGATATTTAAGACTGGGCTAAATGTTTTAACTCGCCGGGGCGAATGTCCAGAGAACTATTGTCATACCCCGGAGTCAGCGTCGGCGTCGGCAAAACTTTAACCTTGCTTGTGGAATGGAAACATGAAGAGCTAGGATGATGATATTTGGTATGCAACTTCCTTGTGGTGACAGCTTTCTTGTGATACCATATTTGTACACATTTACCTTGACCTTGTCCTTGGGACAATTTTTTAAAAACTTTAACCTTACCTCTAGAAGGTAGGGCTTTTGTGGTAGGATGTTCATAGTTGGTTTGTGACGTCCTTATGATGAGAACTTCATATACCTTTCCCTGAGGGCAATTTTAATATTGCTTCTAGAATGAAGTTGTTTAGTGGTAGGATGTTCATATTTGGTATGTGACTTTCTTGTGATGAGAGTTTTCTAGCCGTACCATATTTGTAGACAGTATGAGCTTTACCAGTTTAAAAAAAATTAAACCTTGATTCTAGAAGATAAACATTAAGTGGAAGAGGGTTCATAATTGGTATTCGACTTCCCTTTAATTAGGGTTTTATAGAGGTGCTATATTTGTAGACATTTGACCTTGACCTTCCCCTTAGGACCTTAACCTTGCTTCTAGAAGGTAGCGATCATTCATATTTGGCATGTGACCTCGTTTTATCACTTTTTGAAACTCTTAAAATGTTTCAATTCTGGAAATGTACTAATAAGAAATTTATTGTGCATTGACTTCACTCTAATCTCCGGTGAGCTATGTTGTCTTCTGACAACTCTTCTTTTTTGGACTTTTCCGTTAGTCCTTGTAAAAAGTCGGCCATATATGAGTAAAGGAAAAGTCCAGCTAAAAGCGGCGTTCCATTAGTTCCCTTGGGAATCCCCATTGTCTCTCTGTTGAAAAACGTTCCCTCCAAATTCCACAATAAATGATGATAACGTCATTCTCAGTGAACTTCTTGTTGGGCTCATTGTGGTTCTTGACAAAATTACTTTGTCTTTCACACAACTAAAAACTAAAGATGTATCTTTCCATTTTAGTGGAGAAACACTGATGTATCAAATCAGAAATTACTGTTTTCAGTTTATAGCTGCAAAGTTGTAAATCAAAAGTTTGTATGCTTTGGCAATGGTCGAGAGTGGTTGAGGATATCTGTTCAATTAGGTCTATAGAGTTTTTTTAAGAGTTCACACTCTGATTGACACCGCTCGTGGAGTAGGCTAAATTACAGTAGCTTTTCAGGCCATCTTGATAAGTCACGCATCTAGACGACCCCGCAATAAATCTTTGTTTGTACGGAGTTTGATAAAGTTTTGGGACCCGGTAGATGTAAGGGATTTGATTGTTTTCATCATCCGCTTTGATGCCAAAGAATGCTAAAACAGAAGTGTGAAAATAATCTCCTCCCTTGAGTATAAGTAAGGTTTCCTAATGAACTTTCAATACCCATCCCCTTAACCAGGTATTCGAGATAATGTTTCTTACACCAATGTACACACGAACAGTATTTTGTTAGAACTGGTCTTCATTCAGAACCGGTTAACTGAAAAATGTTGAAAGTTTTGATTTTTTAACTTCATTTCTTCAAGCAGATAAACTGTAAAAATATTGGTAAAGTTTATTTTTTATTAGCTCACCTTACAAAGTTAGGGGGCTTATGTGATACCCATAGCGTCGGCGTCGGTGTCTGTGTCTGGTTATGAAGAATGGTTGGTCCCGGTTACTGACATGTCCCACATCAACCATATTGGTATGTGTGAGGCATTTTGGGATGACAACAACGATGCATTCTTCGAATGCTGTCTGTGACCTACATTTTACGCATCAGCGACTCGGTTAGATAGAATGGTTAAAGTCTATTCCTGCTTACTGACATGACCCACATCAACCATATTGGTATGTATGATGCATTTCGGATGACAACAACAATGCATGCTTCAGATGTTGTCGGTGACCAACATTTTATGCATGAGCGACTTGGTTGGGTAAAATGGTAAAAATCTATTTCTGGTTTCTGACATGTCCCACACTATCTAATCTACCTAACCACATCAACCATATGTGTATGTATGATGCATTTTGGGATGATAACAACAATGCATGCTTCGGATGCTGACTTCGACCTATATTTTACGCATGAGTGACTTGGTTGGGTAGAATGGCTGAAGTCCCGCTTACTGACATGTCCTGGCACATGAACCATATTGGTATGTATGAGGCATTTCGGGGTGACAACAATGTATGCTTCAGATGCTGTCTGTGACCTACATTGTACGCATGAGCGACTTTGTTAAGTAGAATTGCCAAAGTCTGCTTTATGGCATGTGTCACATCAACCATATTGGTATGTATGATGCACTTTGGAATGACAGCTGCAGTTAATGCTTTTGATGCATTCTATGGCCTACATTTTATGCATGAATGAATTTGTTGAAAATAATTTTATAGTGAATTACTGTTTACTGACAGGTGGGCTTAGCAGACTGTGGCTACTGAGTATCAATACTGACGGTTTAGTTTTTTAATAAAAGGGCATGTACCTCCTCTAGTTGTTAATTGAATATATTTCATGAACTTTTAAAAATACACACTAAAATTTTAACTTTACGTGGGACAATATCGCCCCCTTGTGAAAAAAATAGCAAACGAAAGATAGCATAAAAATCCAAATTGGTCAATAATTCTGTATTTTACTTTTATTTCCTGTTTAAGGCTACCAAAGGTGAAAGAATGCAAAGAAAAGGAATGTGGTGTACAAGATGAATGGTTCTTTGATAGACATTTTATTGCAGAACTCAACGGTGAACGTGCAGGTTTACTTATGATGAAATATCATGGCGATCCACAAGTAAGGTAGTTAGATTGAATCTTTGGCCCAAAACTTCTTTTTTTCATATGATAGAATACGTAAATTAAAATTTGCTGAAAATTTCCCCAAGTACATGATGACGGCAAAATTAATAAAAGGTATAAAATAAACAGACCTTTTTAGTCTTAGTGTGTATCACCGCTGCCAAAATAAAAATGGTCGTCAACTGAAGGAGGCAATGTCTTCAAACAAATTTATTATGTCGATTTTACTACATGAATTACAAAATTTAGATTATAAGAAGGGAAATCTTTACTTTGAATATCTGATTCCGTAGGTCATGTAGGTGTTTGAAAAAAAAACAAGAAGGAAAAATATTGCAAAAGTTTTGTTTATAGGTGTGTACTTGTTTTAGCTTACTAAGGGACTATAGAAAGGAACAGGTTACAGGTGAGCAATACAGGCTTCTAAATATCTTGTATGCTGTTCAGAAATGTTGATCAAAATTGATAAAACCCATATTTAAATTTAAATAAAAAATAAGTTTTCCAGTAACACTATACATGTATTGAACTTTTACAGAATACATTCTTGATATCTAAGGACGCACCTTGGTTAGCAAAAATATTAGTTCTCATATTACATCTAACAAGTGTAGTAAAGAAATGCCATCTTAATTACATTTGTTTATCTCTTTATATCTTTATAATTTTAGGACATAGTCATTTTAAATACTGGGATTTAGTCAACCACTCTATGTCGCATGGTCTATTAGAAATATGCCTAATAATAAGAATTTAGCAAAATATCATTTTGCCGAAAACTACAATCACATGCTATGCTACAATCCACCAGGGAACTGCACAAGAATAATGAACAATTAAAAGACAGAAGACAAACGTAGACAACGATAGAAACTCATGATAGTTGGACTTGGTACCAGCACTAGCAAGATCCCTTACTGCAAAATTTCATATCATGTCCTTACCTGCATTAAATATAGTTAACTTTATGAGGTTCGCTACTCAATTTGAAAATAAAAAAAGAATTGCAGATAATTTCGATTTTTGTTTTAGAAAATTGACAACGAAGTAATTTAAGCGAAAAAAAATTAAAAGTTGGTGATCTCGCTTTTGAGATATAAGTGATCAAAATTTTGGCGGGAAACCGAACTCGTCTATATTTTTAATATGTTTAACATTAACAAGATTTGGCTATGAATTATTGGGACAAAATGAATATGATTTAATGAAAGTTTTAGTAACTGCTCATGTATAAAATTAAATTAAAGAAAAAAGGGGTCCATGTTAAAAAAAGTAATAATGCTTTTAAATGGATAAAACCAGATGAGTCCGAAAATGTGACAGAAATACCAGCACATGAGGCGCGAACTTCCTTTAATAATAAATAGGGTCTGTAAGTCTCGTCATGTGACTAACGAGAATCCACGATAATAGGTCAATTCGAAAACGTTTCCCGCCAAAACATGACGTCTGAGGATTATGACGTTTAAATTTTTGTATGAAACGTCATATATCTTTGTTTAAAATGTATCTTCAGGGTACAGTTTTTGATCCCGGAAGTTTAAAAATTGTACGAGACTTACAGGCCCTATTCCAAGCTTCATCCTAGATTTACCTGGTTGATGTGACATAGACTTTTTATACTGTGAGATACTTGTGATGACTTGTGCAAGGAAAGGAAGTCAATCGATAAATATTGTCCATAAATGGACTACGATAATTCCTATGATTACTTTTTGCTTAAAAAAACGCCCTGATCCTGGTTGGTTGCTTACTGTCAATTTCACAGGTAGCTCATTCTAGATTTTTTAACAAAGATGTTCATTGTGAAAAGGTAGGATCTTTATTCAGCCGAACAGTCGTTGATCGATACTGGTAAACCGGGAAACTCGAATTCACTTTGCAACATCACCGAATGCGAGAAATGAATCGAAGTTATCTAAATCACCATTTAGAAAGTGACTTTGTAATTTAACAAAAACATCTTTGATCATCTTTCAGTGGTTTTGCATAGTTGCAATTTTGAATATATTGCAGAAAAAGTAGATTTTCCAGGGGTTCCTAAGTGAAAATTGGATTTGCCTACCTTGTCGAAAGCAAGTCTCAGCTACTGCACGATTCCAATGTATACTAGTAACTGAAAGTCACTGTAGAAAACTCATTCACAAATTAAACATTATCTGCAGTTCAAACCAAGATGTTCTGCCAGTTAACTGTGTAGGAAGTCACCAATATTAACTGCACAGAAATTATATGTCCTACTCTTGCACCATGAACATTTTTGAATTATTAAATATTAAATATTCGTGTCATGGAAAAAATTCAAGCGATGTTTTCAAACGTATGGTTAGCGCTTATAGAATATTCAGCAATAAATTCTACCAATATTAAGAAGATAGCGTTCTGAAAGGAAGGACGCTACTTCTGTGGCGTCTGTTGATAATATTGCAGACTTATTTAGTTGATGCCAATTCGGTTCGCAAGAAACAAAAATGTAGTTCTATAAATTATCAGGCATGAACCTTTCTTATTCTTGTGTAACAGTCACCAGGGTGACAGCTTTCCAGTAGTGAAGAAACTTAACGTCTGCATTAGGCTTGTGCACTTGCACAAGAATAGTTTCCTTATTTTGAAAAAAAAACCAAATATATAATTTACTTTTAGAATTGTCATCGAAAATAATATGTCTACAAAAACGGATTAATCGTTTGTTAAAAAAAATAGTTAAAAACTAAGGAGTATCTCCCTCATGCATAGCTCTGTCCTTAGCTGAATTTTGGCTTTCTGTTAAGATGATTTTTGGTTATTTGTTCTCTATCAGCTTTTACACGTTTTTCGGTTAATGGACTTCCAAATATTTGGTTTGATCTGCACTGATGAGACATAAGTTGTCGAAATGCGCATATGCAGAAAATAAATTAACAGTTACTTCGGTATTTTGTTATTTATTACCACTGGGACGATGCCTCTGCTGGTGGATTGTTAGTCCCCGAGGGTATTCACCAACCCAGTAGTCAGTATTTCGGTGCTGACCCGAAAACCGATTTTATTAAAACTTGCAATATCTAAATTTTACAAAAAATTGTTAAAAACTAAGGAGTATCTCCCTATGCATAGCTCTGTCCTTAGCTGAATTTTGGCTTTCTATTTAGATCCTTTTGGTTATTTGTTCTCTATCAGCTTTTACACGTTTTTCGGTTAATGGACTTCCAAATATTTTGGTTTGATCTGCACTGATGAGACATAAGTTGTCGAAATGCGCATATGCAGAAAATAAATTAACAGTAAATTCGGTATTTTGTTATTTTTCAAATCCCAAAAGTCTTAAATCAAAGAATCGGATCCTTTCATTAGTAGGTTGTATAGAATATAGCTGCAAAAATTACATCATGATAAATACTGGTATTCTAGCAGAAAGAGAAGTTCCATGTAAACTACTATATATAAAAAAAATTGCAGGCTTTTTAATTGGTTAAGTGTTTATGTCGGGAATTCCGCGGGACATGACATCCCCAAGCTTAGTGTATACATAGAATTGTAACGTCAACGGCAACGTCGCCGTAGCTACGTCGGTAGCATTCGAATTAAGAAATAAAACATGGCCGCCATACTATATTGTCATTATAACATGGGCTTGAGTTGTTTTTGTAAATATTTTATCCCGAGCGTTAGCGAGGGGTAAAATATGCAAAAACAACGAAAGCCCATGTTATAATGACAATATAGTATTTGGCGGGTATGATTTATTTCGATTCTGATATGGAAATTTCACCCATTTTATACCCGAAGCGAGCAGCGACTATCTAATGGTTCCGTAACATTTTCATTTTGATAAACAAATACACGGACAAAAAACTTTCCACAAATACAACAAAAACTTACTTTCGTTTGATGAAATTGCTTATTGCCCCAAGTCCTCTTAATCTCCATTCAAACTTTCCAACCGACGCTGCTTACAAACCGGACATTACGATGTTATTTGTGACGTCACAAGTAGGAAAATTAAAGTTTGTCCCGAACATTGCCTTTTCAAGTTAAAAAATTCCATAATGAATTTCGGAAACAAATTTAATTAAAAAAGTTGTTAGTAGATGGTAGATGATTTTGACAATTAAAATGAAAAATAGATTCAAAATATGCATCTTTTGCGCATGTGCTAAGAGTGTTATATTGGTATTATAACATGACTCTATTTACAAAGCTAATACAGGAAGCCATATTAGAATAAACGTCGTAAACCTGAGAAGCTGGGAGTATCATCATATAATCATATTTTAGGTTTATTTTTGTCTCGCCCGCGACGAAAGTCGCGAAAGCGAGACATAGCGACGTCTGCGTCTTCTACATTTATTTTAACCCTGTGGTTAAAGTTTTCTTAACATCAATATCTTCATCAAATCTTTATGGAATCATTCGAAATTTGGACAGAAGCAAGAAAATGGTAAGAAAATGACCTCTGGCTGTACAATTTCGAATTTTTTTTTCGTTTTTCCGTATTTAGACTTTTTTTGTGTGTGCAAGAAATTTATTTTAATCCCGTGGTTAAAGTTTTTTAGAAGTCAAATTTAAGTCCGCATTCAGTTAGGAAGAATGGTTAAAGACAATTCCTGCAATATTGGTATGTATGGTGCAATTTGGGATTACAACAACAATGCATGAGCGACTTGGTTAGGAAGAATAATTAAAGTTAGGTGGAATGGTTGAAGTCCATTCCCACTTACTGACATGTCCCACATCAACGATATTGGTATGTATTGTGCATTTTGGTATGACAACAAGAATGTATGCTTCGGATGCTGACTGTGACCTATATTTTATGCATGGGCGACTTGGTTAGGTAGAATGGTTAAAATCCATACGAACTTACTGACCTGTCCCACATCAACCATATTGGTATGTACGGTGCATTTTGGGATGACAACAACATTACATGCTTCGGATGCTGACTGTGACTTATATTTCACGCATGAGCGACTTGGTTAGGTAGAATGGTTAAAGTCCATTCCTGCTTACTGACATCAACCATATTGGTATGTATGATGCATTTTTGGATGACAACAATGCATGCTTCGGATGCTGTCTGTGACCTACATTTAACACATGGATGACTTGTTTAGGTAGAATATTCAAAGTCCATTCCTACTTACTGACATGTCCCACATCAACCATATTGGTATGTATGATGCATTTTTGGATGACAACCTCAGTGCACGCTTCAGATGCTGTCTGTGACCTACATTTAACACATGGGTGACTTGTTTAGGTATAATATTCAAAGTCCATTCCTACTTACTGACATGTCCCACATCGACCATATTGGTATGTGTGATGCATTTTGGGGTGACAACAAAAATGCATGCTTCGCATGCTAACTGTGACTTCATTTTATGCATGAATGAATCTGTTAAAAGGAATCATTATAGTTCATTCCTGTAAACTGACATGTTTAAATGTGATAATGCTGTGGCACGAGGTGAGCTTAACAGGCTGTGGCTTCTTTCTATGTTTTGAAATTTTACCTAGCAACCTCCTCTAAATATAGGCCAAATTATCAGGACAATGTAATGAGCGGGCGAGACATTAGGTTCCGTGGAACCTTTATGATTTTTTTATACCCCCGCCTTAAAAGGTCGGGGGTATATAGGATTCCTCTTGTCCGTCCGTCCGTCACACTTTGGTTTCCGGATGATAACTTGAGTTTGCTTGGAAGGAAAGTTTTAATATTTTGGGACAATGTTTATATTCATAAAATACAGGTCAAGTTCAATTTTGACCGTGATCGGATTTTGTGTTCCAGAGTTATTGCCCCTGAATTAGGCAAAATCTGTAAATTTTATGGTTTCCGGATGATAACTTGAGTTTGCTTTAAAGGAAAGTTTTAATATTTTGGGACAATGCTTATATTCATTAAATACAGGTCAAAGTCGATTTTGACCGTGATCGGATTTTGCGTTCCAGAGTTATTGCCCCCTGAATTTGGCAAAATCTGTAAATTTTATGGTTTCCAGGTGATAACTTGAGTTTGCTTTTAAGGAAATTTTTAATATTTTGGGACAATGTTTATATTCATTAAATACAGCTCAAGTTCGATTTTGACCGTGATCAGATTTTGCATTCCAGAGTAATTGCCCCTGAAGTTGGCAAAATCTGTTAATTTTATGGTTTCCGGGTGATAACTTGAGTTTGCTTGGAAGGAAAGTTTTAATATTTTGGGACTTATATACTATTAGTAATTTGTTTTGCGAGTATGGAATTCTCTGCTTGTATTGCATCGAGTGCGACAGCACGAGATGCAATACAAGCTGAGAAATCCATCCGAGCAGAACAAATTACTAATAGTATTTTTATCGCTAATTCTATTATTGAAACATATCGGATATATGATTCTTTTTCCATTGAAGTAATTTTTTTAGTTAAATAAATTATTATTGGTTAAATATGGCGCTTTCTTTCTTGGAATTATTTTTGTGACGAAACGTCACGCGACGTCAAATTAATACGCTGTTGCTAACGTCCCATAGAGATTGACGATAATATGTTCGTATCAGCGCAGTGCAGTGATAATAGAATTAACGTCGCTCGGAAACAATTGAAAATTGCGCAAATTAGCGATAAAATGTTAATATTCTTAAAATACAGGTCAAGTTTGATTTTGACCGTTATCAGGTTTTGCATTCCAGAGTTATTGCCCCTGAATTAGGCAAAATTTGTGTATTTTATTTTTTCCAGATGATAACTTGAGTTTGCTTTGAAGGAAAGTTTTAATATTTTGGGACAATGTTAATATTCATAAAATACAGGTCAAGTTAGATTTTGATCGTGATCGGATTTTGCGTTTCAGAGTTATTGCTCCTGAATTTTGCAATATCTGTAAATTTTATGGTTTCCGGATGATAACTTCAGTTTGCTTTGAAGGAAAGTCTTAATATTTTGGGACAATGTTTATATTCATAAAATAAAGGTCAAATGGATTATGACTGTGATCGGATTTTGTGTTCCAGAGTTATTGCCCCTGAATTAGGCAAAATCTGTAAATTTTATGGTTTCCGGATGATAACTTGAGTTTGCTTTGAAGGAAAGTTTTAATATTTTGGGACAATGTTTATATTCATAAAATACAGCTCAAGTTCGATTTTGACCGTGATCAGATTTTGCATTCCAGAGTTATTGCCCCTGAATGAGGCATAATCTCTAAATTTTATGGTTTCCAGATGATAACTTCAGTTTGGTGTGAAAGAAAGTTTTAATATTTTAGGACAATGTTTCTTTTTATTAAATACAAGTCAAGTTAGATTTTGACAGAAATCAGATTTTGTGTTCCAGAGTTAATGCCCTTGATTCAGGCAAAATCTGTAAATTTTATGGTTTCTGGATGATAACTTCAGTTTTCTTTAAGGGAAAGTGTAAAATTTTGGAACAATACTTTAATTATAAAAAACAGTTCAAGTATGAATTTTACTGTGATCGTATTTGCATGCTGGAGTTATTGCCCCTTAAAGACACAAAATCTGTAAAAGTTATGGTTTCCAGATGATAACTTGAGTTTGCTGTGAAGGAAAGATTTAATATTTTGGGTATGTTACTTCCCGTAAAATACAGGTTGAGTTTGATTTTCACCATGATCAGACTTTTGGTTCAGAGTTATTGCCCTTGATTTATGCAAAATCTGTATTTTAATGGTTTTCGGATGATAACTTGAGTTTCTTTTTATGGAAAGTTATATTTTGGGACTATTTATAAAATACAAGTCAAGTGTATTTCCAATGTGATCTAATTTTGCGCACCAGAATTATTGCCGTTGAATCATGCAAAATCAAATGAAAAAGCTAATGGACAAGCAAAATAGTTATCCAGGTTGCTGCAACTACTAGAATTGCCTATGGGCGGGGGTATCTTTTGTGATCAGCAGATCACCTTTTTCTAGTTTTATTTAAAGCTGTCTAACGTTTAATCACAGTTATTTCCTTGTATATCAACATGTAAAGCCGAACATTTCAGCTCAAACACATGCCGGCATACCATTTAATTTCAATATTATATCAATTTTAAATGTTACCGGTATATATTTTCACGAACGCCTACATTCAGAAAATTTTTAGATACCGTTTTCAATACATGACTATTAACAATATCTTTTTTTTTCTTTTTTTTAAGTGATGGAGACACTTACGATTCTCTTGGTTGTTGTGATGTATTTTGGTAAGTTATTGTTACTTATTCTAAAGTTTTAGGATCCAGTTGCACGTGCACTGAAAATTGTTAAGTGCCATCATTAGCTCGCCGGGACGAATGCCCGAAGAGCTATTGTTACACCCCCTGCGTTGGCGTAAACGGCGTGAGCAAAATTTTAACCTTGCTTGTGTTATGGAGAACTGAAGAGCTAGGATGTTGATATTTGGCGTTTGACTTCCTTGTTATGAGAGCTTTCTTCTGGTACCATACTTGTAGACATTTTGACCTGGACCTTTCCGTTAGTGCATTTTTATACGCCGGTCTAATGACGGACGTATTATGGTATACCAATGTCCGATTGTCCGTCCGTCCGTCCGTCTGTCCGTCCGTCTGTCCGTCCGTTTCATATGTCGCGCCCTAACTTGACATCCCTTTGACCAATTCACTTCAGGTATTAGGTATGATGGCCTCACGATCTGTATACTTTTTCGTGAAATTTCAATTTTTCTTGCAAGAGTTATGGGACTTTATTCGTCAATTTTAAGAGATTTTTTTTACATGTCGCGCTCTAACTTGGCAACCCTGTGGCCAATTCACTTCAAACTTTGTAGAGGTATTGGGTATGATGGCCTCATGATCTGTATCCTTTTTCGTGAAATTTCAATTTTTCTTCCAAGAGTTATGGGACTTTATTCGTCAATTTTAAGGCAATTTTTTACATGTCGTGCTCTAACTTGACAACCCTTTGGGCAATTCACTTCAAACTTTGTAGAGGCATTGGGTATGATGGCCTCACGATCTGTATACTTTTTCGTGAAATTTCGATTTTTCTTGCAAGAGTTATGGGACTTTATTCGTCAATTTTAAGGAAATGACGGACGTATTATGGTATACCAATGTCCGATTGTCCGTCCGTCCGTCTGTCCGTCCGTTTCATATGTCGCGCCCAAACTTGACAACCCTTTGACCAATTCACTTCATACTTTGTAGAGGTATTAGGTATGATGGCCTCACGATCTGTATACTTTTTAGTGAAATTTCAATTTTTCTTGCAAGAGTTATGGGACTTTATTCGTCAATTTTAAGCGATTTTTTTACATGTCGCGCTCTAACTTGGCAACCCTGTGGCCAGTTCACTTCAAACTTTGTAGAGGTATTGGGTATGATGGCCTCATGATCTGTATACTTTTTCGTGAAATTTCAATTTTTCTCCCAAGAGTTATGGGACTTTATTCGTCAATTTTAAGGCAATTTTTTACATGTCGTGCTCTAACTTGACAACCCTTTGGCCAATTCACTTCAAACTTTGTAGAGGCATTGGATATGATGGCCTTACGATCTGTATACTTTTTCGTGAAATTTCGATTTTTCTTGCAAGAGTTATGGGACTTTATTCGTCAATTTTAAGGCAATTTGTTACATGTCGCGCTCTAACTTGACAACCCTTTGGTCAATTCACTTCAAACTTTGTAGAGGTATTGGGTATGATGGCTTCACGATCTATATACATTTTCGTGAAATTTCGATTTTTCTTGCAAGAGTTATGGGACTTGATTGATTAATTTTAATGCAATTTTTACACGTCACGCTCTAACTTGACAACTCTTTGGCCAATTCACTTCAAACTTTGAAGAGGTATTTGATGTGATGACCTTACAGTCTGTATACTTTTTCGTGAAATTTCGATTTTTCTTGCAAGTGTTATGGGACTTTGTTTTCAATTTTAATGCAATTTTTTACATGTCGCGCTCTAACTGATAAGTACTTTGATCAGCTCAGTTTTAACTTAGCAGATTAATTTCTTAAAGAGATATCAAGCTTAATTAGGCAGTTATAGGTGCTTCTGAATTGAGAACCCCTTACCTAAATCACTTTAAAGTTTTGAAGGATGACGACGGGCGTATCATGCGACTTGGCGCAGCTGTTTATTGTAAACTTTAACCTTTCCTCTGGAAGGTAGGCTTTTAGTGGTAGGGTGTTCATATGTGATATGTAACTTACGTATGATGAGAGCTCTTCAGTGGTACCATATTTATATACATTCTGACCTTGACCTTCCCCTGAGATCATTTTTTTACAACTTTTACCTTGCTTCTAGAATACAGTTGTTTAGTTGTAGGGTGTTCATATTTGATATGCAACTTTATTATGATGAGAGCTTTCTGAAGGTATCATATTTGGAGACATTTTGACCTTTACCTTGCCCTGAGGGCAGTTTTTAAATAAGTTTAACCTTGCTTCTAGAATTGAGTTATTAAGTGGTATGTGACTTTCTTGTGTTGAGAGGTTTCTGATGGAACCATATTTGTAGACATTTTGACCTTCACTTTGCCTCGGGAGCAATTTTTTTTTAACCTCTAACCTTGCTTCTATAAGTTATTTATTAAGTGGTAGTGTGTTTACATTTGGTAGATTAGAACTTTTGTGCAATATCATAGTTGTAGACATTTTGACCTTTACATTGCCCCGAGGGCATTTTTTCTTAAAATTAAAACCCTGTTTCTAGAAGTTATTCTTTTAGTGGCAGGGAGGTCATGTTTGCCATGTGACTTCCTCGTATTATCAAAACATTACAATTGTGAATTATGTATAACTTTCAAATTTATTGTGCAGTGAGGTCACTCTAATCCCCGGCGAGCTATGTTGTCTTTTGACAACTCTTGATTTCTTTAATACGTTCTTTGAACGTTATCAAAATTATATTAAAAATTTAAAACCACAAATCTTCTTTTCATGTCAGCTATGGTTTTTGGATACAAGTTCATCTGTGAAATCAACGACAGGAGCAAACTTTACCTATCCACAATAGTTAATGAAGTAATTACCGATTGATTTCCATTTCAAAACTACTAATTGAGTTATTTTCATTCCCAACTCAATCCCTAATAAATTTTATTTCCATTTTCACAACTGCTTATTCGATTTCGTTCCGTCTATTCTTTCCGTAACGCACGAATGATTCTTTTTTTCATATAAGATTTGCCCCGTTTGTTCCTGTACGTTATTATGGCTGATATGTTTTAAAAAGGGATACTCCTGCCACCGCAGTACCTGTAACTGCTCCTGTTTTCATGGAGTTTGAGTCACCTATGCATCGTTTTCCAGTTTGTAAAGTTGGTTTTGTTAAATTTGGTGTGCTCGTTTTGCAAGAATTTTTTTCAATTATCATATTGGCATGGCACATTTGTCTTTTATTTAGAGTTTCCAATTTTCACGAACAGCGAAAAAAAGTAAAACTTTGTGTCTTTAAAAAATCTGTTTAGTAATAAGATCATTCACAGTCTTGTGGCTTACCAATATCATAAGGTAAGTACCAATATCTGATTTCATACACTTTCGTAACGTAAGTTGTTTTTACTTTATAACCACTTCGACGCCTTTGAAAATTAAGGAATTCATTAAAAGAAATGCGAGTAAGGTATTTATCAAAACTGAAGCAAGTGATGCGCTTTTTATTTTGCTATATCCAATCTCAGACATCCTTTTTTATAGGCTACGAGGTCTAGCGGGTTTTATGACTGATGATGTTTCATCTGGAATTGCAATGTTAGATCATATTTGTGTGGATGAAAAGTTTCGAGGAAAAGGAATTGGAAAAGTTTTAATGGAGAAAGCTGAATCCGAAGCCAGAGATAAGGGTTGTTCTGTAAGTTGGATGAATAACAAGATTATGGAAAACAATCGAAGTTTAATCCTTTTAATATAAAGAATGAATAACACTATACCCAAGTTGGTGACCTTTTTAAAAACACTGATAAATCAAATTTGAAATTTGATATTTTTGACTTGACATCTTTATTCAGGACCATAGCACGCTTAAGGAACGAGTCGGCAATATTTAAGACCGGAAAATGCTCGTCAGTATTCAATATTAAAAAAATAAGTTAGGCATTTTGAGAAAAGCATTATCGTCAGGACAACGGGGAAGGGTAAATCTGTGTGATTTAATCGAGGATGCAGTGAATTGGCGAACAACCTAATCCCTTTTGGGATAAGAAGCCATGGATGTTTTTTTTTTATATTGCCTGCCTCCTAATCCCTTGTCGACCATGTATAGTTCTTTTCTGGAAATTTTTTTATGTACCCCACCTTTTTCCGGGTAAAATAACTTTGAAGTTGGAAACGTACAATATCAGCGATTGTGATTTCGAAGGAGGACATATTTTCCTTCAAGAATCCGTTAAAATATTGAATTGGATTTGCATGGTCTGGAAGTTACAGATTGTCGCATTGAGATGCCATCTTGTTTTTCAGAAGGTTTGATCACGTGATCAACAGAACAACTATAGACGTTTTCGTGTAAATTTTTTGCTTTTTATGCATTGCAGAGAAGAGAAAATATATAACGAAAAAGACTATAGCGCGTTCTGTATAAAAATATCGATCACGTGACCCAACCGTCTGAAAAACAAGATGGTGTAAACGAAAGCATCTCGACGCGACAATTGGGAGGAAGGAGCTGTAACTTCCAATCCGAACAGGTCCAATTCAATATTTTTTACGGATTCTTGAAGGAAAATATGTCCACCTTCAATCGGAAAAGAGATATAACTTCCATATGAGACTTCATAAAATAAAAGCGTTGTTCCTTTGCTTGGTTCTACCGTGTATTTGTAGAGACTTTGTCTCATGTGCATTTATTCTAAATCCTTTCATGCGCATATGCAGAAAATAAATTCACAGTAACTTCGGTATTTAGTTATTCATTGTTTAATAGGCACTGCATAACTGTGCAATGATTTGCGTCTTCAAATCAGATCTACCATTAACCTAGCATGAAGAACTTGAACATATGAATCGATCCATGAAGAACGTTTGACATCTCATAACCTTAAAATTTAAGGTGTCTGAAATGATAACGCAACAACCAACGTCTGGTGTAATGGCCGCTAGATAATTAAATGATTACAGATAGATAGGTGGCGAATAATGCAAGTTAAATATGCCATATGAAGTTACAAAATTCTGCCTCGTATTTGGTTCATACGTTTAATTATAAATTCCCTTATGCACGAAGATTCCATTGAAAAAATGAAACGGGAAGTTCATAGTGAAAGGATTTTAGAAATTTGGTCGTTAAATGACTGAAGAACAGTATTCCAGGGCTCAGGTTTTGGATCAAGTACTCCGAATGAGACACATTGAACGACAGCACTAAAATAATTTGAACAGTTATATCAATCTTATATCAGGGCCGAGTTTGGCTTCGCAAAATGTGCTGTTTCATAGTTTTCAAATAAATATTGAATATAAGAAGGTTCGCGAACCTCGTTAGTGATGTCACAAAATCTAATTTACATATGCAAATAAGCATTTTTGGTTGGCATAGTTGTAGTTTGACCACTGCTTAACCATGTAAAAGAATTTTAGAACTTTTATAACTTTTTTATTATCCGCCCGATTTTGGATCTGTAAAATGCATAATAAACTTCATGATTTTCATATTTTTTTGCCGATTTACTTTTTTAAAAATTCCTTCAGAAATTTTTTTATGTGGTTTTAAAAAATGACAAAATTACCGAAATTTGTATACTTTACAAATTCAACTCACTGTGTTGAAGACCGTACGGTGACCCCTAGATGCTTTGTTTTGGGTCGTTTTAACCTGGATATGGGATGTCTCCTTGACATTTACCCCATTTCCTTTCTTTTTCATATTTACAAAAACGCTTATTATATAGATATTGAAATAAATATATTTTAAAAAAATCATACCCTGTAAAGGTGTAAACATTCGAAAATTTCTATCAAAAGGAAGTATCAGGATACCTCAATTAACAACTTCGTACGAGTTAATTAAAAATGACATTTTATGGCCCTTATTAATTATCACAATTTCTTGCCAACCAAACTCACCTTTTCGGGTCTGTGACGTCACGGCGAACCTTCCTATTCTATTTAACTTTTGTTGTAGAAAATATGCCTATATGTATCATGGACAAACAGAGCAAAAAATTTATATGAACGACAAGGTTATGAAGTGGCTGCCAGTCATTGTGTATGTGGATGTATATGGTGTTTTCTTGGAATAAAGGTTCGTTTCATAAAGTAAAATATCTAAATATCTGAGTGATTGTAAATTTGCGACATGTTTTAGCTATATTTTTTCCCTTTATCATGAAAACTGTATCAAATCAATAAAATTTAAGACGTTCCTCAGATATAACTCCTTTAAAAGTGTAAATCGTGAGAGGTTTTGATTTGCCGATCATATAAACAAGTGATTTTACAAGTGGTCTTCTGTAGATAAAGTAGAGCAATGGTACTTAAAATATTTAAATTATCTGGAGTTATACTTCAATAGAATATTCCCAAGTAGGTATTTTCACATTTATTTCAAGTAAAAACCATCACTTTTCAAATAATTCTTAGTTTTATATTTTCATAGTGCTAAAATCTCTCGACACAAAGCTTCCAGTTGTGATTTAGAAATAAATGTATGTTTGAAAGTTAAACATGTCCTTAAATTTTCAATATAGTATTAAAAAAAGATTTCAAACATGTATTTAAATCATCACAATAAGAAGTCATCTTCATTGATTGTAAACACAAAATTATTACTGGGAGAACCCTCTCTGGCACTAGGAAAATACGAAAATCGGACTAAAAGGGATTTATAGAGATTATTAATGTTAATTGTAAATTGTTACATTCAATTCACAAGAGAATTTCTCTTACGGAACTATCTCATGGATGGGTAATGTTTGGGAATGCAAACTTTGATAAAATGTACTTTATCTTAGCTAATTGATGCCAATATAAACTTAAAATATTGTACAATGTAATTAGTTAATTGATGCCAATCTAAAGTGAAATATTGTAATTGCAGGGCATGTACAGAATGGATAAGGATTTATCCTGAATTGTTATGGTTGTCAATGTGATGTAACCTTTTCTTATTGTGCAATCTCAACAAATAAGCTAAACCATACTCAAAGATTGTGATGATGGTTTACCTAAACCATACTCAAAGGTTGTGATGATGTTTACCAATGAGCATAACAACATGAAAATATCACAAGTCTGTCATTGTCATATTTTTCACCTTTTTAATCTCTAAAGCTGTCATTTTCATATTTTTTACCTTTTTAATCTCTAAAGCTGTCATTGTCATATTTTTCACTTTTTAAGCTATCTCTAAAACTCTCATTGTCATATTTTTTTACCTTTTTAATCTCTGAAGCTTTCATTGTCATATGTTTTACTTTTTAATCTCTAAAGCTGTCATTGTCATATTTTCCACCTTTTTAATCTCTAAAGCTGTCATTGTCATATTTTCACCTTTTTAATCTCTAAAGCTGTCATTGTCATATTTTTACCTTTTTAATCTCTAAAGCTGTCATTGTCTAATTTATTTTACCTAAGATCTTTTTACCCCCTTGCCCATCCGAGTTGTTGAGGGAATATAGTGTTTTCTCCTCTTTGTACACCCCTCTGTTCATCCCGGTTTTCAGTGGGAGTTCACTCTGTTAGTGCTTTTGCTTTGGCTTTCTGTTTTGTCTTGTATGTTTTGTCTTCGTCAAATATGTTTGTGCTACAGGTTTGTTCTTGCAATTGTCTGAATGCAGTAGCATTAAACAGATGTTTTTTTTGTTTTTATTTTTCAAAACTTTACCTTGGCACTGTTTAAGGGTTAGAGAGGTTAAATATACCATGGATTTTTATTGGTTTTTCTAAGAGTTAGAAAATGACATTAACCAGTCAACTCCTGAACAGATCTTTCAACACATTTTTTTTTGCTGGCTGTATTGCTGGTGTCACTAGTGAAGAAGGTAATGCTCCCCTTCCGGAGCACCTGAAATGTCTCCTGTATTTGAGGGTTCACACTGTTAGTGCTTTATTTTTTATGGCGTTATTATTGTTTTCTGTTTGTTTCGTCTTCGTCATTTACGTTATCTGTCTGTATGTGGTACTTATATTACAATGTATTGTGGATTAATGATTTTTGGTTGTTTCGGTATTAATTTGGAAATTTATTCGTCTGTTTTTCAGTCACAGAGTTAAATTATATGTATCGTTTGAACTATAAGTCATAGATGGATAAGCTTTTGTCCACAGATGCATCTTTTATATATTTTTTTATGCTGGTATGATCATTGGGTTACCTTGATGCATATAAACTGGGGTTTAAGGTTACGTGAAGTTAGATTAATAATATTTGTCAATGGATGCGCTTTGGATAGTCACAAGATTCCCTAAGGAAATAAGTTCACTTTGTCCTACATTTTAAGCATGAATGACAAGTTAAGTTTGAGTGAAAGTGAAGCACGGGTAGATGATTAATATTTTGTCAATGGATTTGTCTTTGATAGTCCCGAGTTCCTGATGAAAACATGTCGTTTGACCTACAATTTATGCATGAGTGACTTCGATAAAATCTGTGTTTTAGTCTAGATCTAAGATACTAGAGCAGACAGAGGAAAAATATATTGCCAGTAGATGCTCCTTGGATAGTCATGATATTCCAGATAGAATAAAATCACTTTGACCTACATTTCGTGCATGAGTGACTTAGGTAAAAGTTTGCCTTGATGTCCAGATCTGAGACATTAGGACAGTTAGTGGCAGAACATTTTCGCAATTGATTCACTTCGATAGGTACGAGGCTTCTGATAAAAATTAGGTCACCTTGACTTACATTTCATGCACGAGTTACTCAGGTTCAAGTTTGTGTTTTGTTTACAATAACAATAATCAATGATAAGAAGACGCGTCTTTAGGAATTGTTTCAGCTGCTGGTTAGTAATCAGAAACTGACTTATTTCATAAAAAATGGAGAGGCGATTAGATTGTCGTTTGTAACTGCTTCTTTGTCTTGTTCTTCGTAGATACATAATGCATAAAGATAAGTTTGCCTTGACATAACCTTTTAAGTCGTAAAAATAAATTTCACCAGAAAAATACCATACTCGAGATAAAATGTCATAAATATAAACACGGAAACCAGCCTAATTAAGATGTCTTTCATGGTTCCCAACGAGCATCAAAATTTAACATATGACTTGGTGGCGTTATTCATAGGGGCAAGAGGGGTTTCATTAGTACAATGTTCATCATTAACAGGAAACAGTGCTTTTTATTTCCCTTTAACACAAAGTTAATTTATTTGACCTTAATCTTATTGTGGGTTAAATTAATAATTACCGTTTTGTTATTAATAAATCATATTTATCATCCTTCCCTACAGTTATATCAGCCTGCAGAGTACTTCCGAAAAACCCGTATCTGGTTGACCCGGATATATCAGAAGTTGACCTGGATATATCAAGCGATTCTCCCAAAGTTTCAAAGGAAATAACTTTTTTTCGAGTGTTCACACAAAATCAAGCTGATAACAGTAAAAATCTATTACATTTTCTCTCTCCGATTCGGTATTCAAAACAGAGTCATAATTAAACAAAAAGATAAACCAGACACCAGAAAAACTACAGAACTAGGTCACTGATATATCCTGCAGAGCTTCCATGTTTTCACATTATGACGTCATAAAAGCTCTAAGGAACGATAAAATAACGTAACCACCAAAGGTTGCTGCAACATTCAAAATCGACTTTATTTCGAGTACTTCGGTTGAAATATTCATCCAGTTACAAAACGTATGGTGATAAAATGATTAAAAACTACAAAACATCTTTTATGCAGCAGAAAATTGTTCAAAAGGCGAGAATCATGTTTATGTCGAATTTCGCGTGACTTTGGGAGAATTTGAAACCTTAGTTCAAAAGGAACAAATATAAAATACAAAATAAAGGATGATAAACAAGTTATCGGGCTTTGGCAGCTGAAGTATTGTAAAATATCATCCCGCTCGCCAGAATATGAAGCTTGAGGCTCGTTCGCTACGCTCAATCGCCCCTGTGCTTCATATTCTGGCTTACGGGATGATATTGTACGATACATAGCTGTCAAGAGCCCGATAACATATACATACACTATGTAGCTATTTTTCATACATTTAGTCAAGTATCGACTTTTGAAAGATATTGTTCTCATGTAAATTATTTGTGTTTTAATTATATATAGATATATTTAGGTTTCATATTTTGATACGTTCGTGATAAACAATTTTTGTGACATGATTTGCCATGACTTGAATTGTTTTTAAGTTTTAACGTGTTTTGCTTATCTATGTTGCCTAAAAAAATTTCCAACGTTTATGTGCAAAAAAGTGAAGCACAGGTAGATGATTAATAATTTGTCCCTCTTAAAGTATTACAAGCATAATGTAAAGCATTATTTAAAAATCAAAAAGTAAGTTTAGAATGGATTTTATTTTAAGTAAAATTTAAGTAGTTTCATTGGATTGTGAATTATATTATAGATGCATGCGAGATATTGTAGTTAATTTGTTTTGTGCAATGGCTATTAGAAATTGGCTAATTGACGTTTGCCAAAATGCCATGAAATGTAGTGGATAAATATTTATAAACAATTAATAGAAAAAAATAAATATTTAGTGCAGCAATTAGAGGAACTTATTATTTTAAATATTTTTTTTTCCATTAAGCATATAGAATGATTTCAAATATCTCGTTTTTTCACAAACTTTGACATGAAAATGATTTTTGCGATTTAACCTTAAATGGCAAGCGGGTTGCATTTGTCACTTAACTTGTACTATTATATGATAAATATACTTTTGGTTAAATTATGTTTTTATATTCCCAAAATGATTTCTTCAGTAACGTCAAGAGCACTACTTCACAAATACAAAGGTGAAATATGTTTACTAATTAAATCTAACTGTAGTGTGTTTATTTTATAGACTTAATTGTGTTGTCAAAATATTTAAACCTTATACATTATTTTAAGCAAACATTTCATAATTGAATATGGTCTATTTATTTCTTATGTTAACCTTATTTGTGTTATTTTTAATTTATCTTTTTTTGTTGCGTCAAACATTTTTGTTTTTTTTTCACTTATCCTTTTCTTATTTTTATTTCCTTTAACTCAGACAATCGTTTTATAATATTTTAATTTATACTACTTGATAATAAGAACTGGTCAACTTCATAACAATATTTACTCTTTATTAGCTTAAAGTACTCTGGTGTGAGATTATTTCATAACAATTTTTCAAACTTAACCATCTTTGATATTGTGTTTTAAGAGGCACATTTTCTGAAGATCATGCAGTTATATATTTTTCTCCATTTTGACTTTACAGATCTGCACTTACTGTGTTAGATTTTAAATTTTCAAAAGCAAAACCTATAAGTATTCTACTTTATGTTGAAATCACTGTTCATGCACTGATTTCTCGGCGGCATAGTAAAATATTAGCTTTATGAAGCTTCTTTACTAAACTTCGAAAGATAGCTGCAAATGCACAAGAAAATACCACATTCAAATTTTGCATAATCAAAATAAAAAAAAAATCTTTTACAGCGCATTAATTTCGAACATTTCGAGAGCTAAAAGCGCAAAAGTAAGGGCTTCTTAAGATATATATGTGCCAAACACGTGATATTTTTGCAACTTGAAACCAAAGAATGTGTTTATTTATATGAGATTTTTTACGAATATCGTTTGTTTTATAGTATTGTCAATTGTTTTATATTGATCAGAATAATTTTTTATACATTATTATGAGTATTGATACGACTCTTAATATTCTTTTTTTTTTAATATATTTTATCATATTATTAAACTAGTATTTGACATTGGTTTTTTCTCAATAGTCTCTGTACTGAGAAATAACAACGTATGATTATCAGTGGCGGATCCAGAGTTTCTGCTAAGGGGGGGCCCGACCAATATTTTTTTCAAAAGGGGGGCCCGGAACCCATTTTTTTTTAAAAACCCCCTAGGAATTTTAAATATTTTCCGGACTAAGGGGGCCCGGGCCCCTCCGGGCCCCCCCTAAATCCGCCACTGATTATTTTTCTTTCTTTTTGTTATTTTTTACGAAAGGATATGGAGTAAATGAACATGAGACCATAACACATATGTCAACTCCAACTGCAATAATTTTAATGAGCTGTATGGCCATTTCGGAAATTAATTCCTCATCAGCAGCACTAGAACCCAAACAAAGGAAATCCATAATTTCAAAAAATGTTTAAAATGCATAAAACCAAACAAAATCCGAATAAGTAGTAATATCAAATATAGCCAAGGACAAAACTACGATGGGGGAGTTCATCCTAAGGTTTTAGAATTTACATAAATTTAGATAATAGTAATTGAACAATTAGCATTTTTCAGGTCAACAATGTGACCTTGTGTATATTTATATTTATAATACTTATACTTCAAGTAAATATTTATTTAAACCTATTTACTTCAGTAGTGAAGGATCAGACCGAAACTTGTCCTATTTGTTAAATGTTTTCTCCAATATAATAGTTGTAAAATAAATGTGAGTTTAAAACGAAAGTTCAGGCTTTTCGACTCCATTCAGAACGACCTATTTGTTACTCCCATTTGTTGTCTCCAAATAGATAGGGTTGAAGCGATGAAAATGCGGAGTAGTTGAGCATTGGTGATAGATGATGGACCACTCCATCACTTTGGAGGGGAGGTATTTGAAGACACGCCCTAAACATGCATGGTGAAATAAATCGTAAAGTGTAAGAGATAGGTAATGAAGTGTAATGGAAAAAAATCTTTGTTAGGTCTTGACGGAACTTTGGTTATGCCCTTCGAAAGTTTGTCACATTTTTATGAGCATTTTATCTCGAAAAGGGCAGGACATAGGAAAGTGGGATCTTCATCAATTAACTAATGTTACATGTTTTACATCTGAAAATGTAAAGGTTAAATATTATTAGTCACTCTAAATATAGGACCTACAAATAATGACATCATTCATAAAATTAAGTGGTTAAAAGATACTGTTTTAAATGATATATAGTCTTTTAAAGTATGATATTACTCGAAAATTATTATAGTCAGTTGATTGTCTATGGGTTAGACCAGCAGCTACCTTAATAATATCTACATAGTTCTCGTTAAATGTTTTCTCCTTTCTGAATATTATATAATCACTAACTTAATTGACTATGTACACCTTCTTAATTGTTTTACAATCATTACAGTCATACCTGTTCATTTGTACAATTGTTTAACTATATTGCTCATTATTGGGCACTGTGATTATCTGATTGTCTACCTCAAATGAAGGTCTCAAGTATTGATATGCTTAATATAGCTTGAATCAATTTTAGTGTCTCGCCCGCGACGAAAGGCGCGGAAAGCGAGACATATGGGTATAAAGTATGGCGGTGGCGTAAACTTTCATGTTAAGTTTTTGTGATTAGGTAATTTTCTCAGTAACTACAAGTGGAGTGTCAATGAAATTTGATATATAGGTGGTCTTGGGTAGTACATGACAGTCTGCTACATGGCTTTTGTCTTTGACCTCAATTTCACGATCCACTGAACATGTTAAGTTTTTGTGCTTAGTTTGGTTTCTCAGTAACTATAAATGGTAGGTATTGATATTTGGTAAGTAGGTTGGTCTTAGATAGTACATTGACAGTCTGTCATACAGCTTTTGTTCTTGACCTCAATTTCACGGTCTAGTGAGCATGTTAAGTTTTGATGATGATTAGGTCGTTTTCTCAGTAACTACTGTAAGTGTAGGTCAATGATATTTGGTATTTAGGCTGGTCATGAGTAGTACATGACAGTCAGCTATATGGCTTTTGTCTGTCACGGTCCAATAAACATGTTCAGTTTTTGTGCTTAGTTTAGTTTCTCAGTAAATATAAGTGGTAGGTCAATGATATATGGTAGTTAGGTTGTTCTTAGGTAGTACATTACAGTCTGTCATATAGCTATTGCCGTTGGCCTGAATTTCACGGTCTAGTGAGCATGTTAAGGTTTTGTGATTAGGTCATTTTTTCAGTAACTATAAGTGGTACGTCAAATATTAATTATTGTAACGCAGAGCGTTACAGATGTCCCCCAAACGAACATTGTGCATCCCATTTATGGCACCTTTCATTTTCCAGTATTTCTAAGCTTCAATGGCAACAGTAACCATTTTGAAAAATCTGAGGTTGAAAATCATTCGTACACAGGCCAGGTAACCTTCATGAAAATTTTGATCAGAATCGGAGCACTTTCAATTTTCCCGCCTTTTTTCCATTTCCATGGCAACGGCAGCCATTTTGAAGATTCTAAGGCTGAAAATCATTTATAGTCATGCCAGGCAACCTTCCTTTAAAATGTCATCCAATTTCGAGCACTTTTAATTTTCCCGCCTTTTTTCCGTTTCCATGGCAACGGCAGCCATTTTGAAAATTCTGAAGCTAAAAATCATTTGTACACATGCCAGGCAACCTTCCAGTAAAATTTCATCCAATTCTGAGTACTTAATTTTCCCGCCTTTTTCCGTTTCCATGGCAACGGCGGCCATTTTGAAAGTTGCGAACACTTCTACTCGTTGAGGCAATCATTCCTGTGAAGTTTCGTGAAGTTTGGTCAAATAGTAGCCGATATATAGGGTGGACAAGAATTGAGCGGAAGAAAGAAAGAAGAAGAAAAATAAGAAGAAGAAGAAGAAGAAACGGAGCAAACACAATATGTCTATTTGGTATATAGGTTGGCCTTGGGTAGTACATGACAGTCTGCCATATGGCTTTTGTCTGTGACCTCAATTTCACGGTCCAGTGATCATGTTAAGTTTTCCAGTATCTATTAATGTAAGGTCAATAATATTTGGTGTGTGGATTTGTCTTAGATGGATCTATAGCCTGCTATTTGGCTTTAGCCCTTGACGTCAGGAGAACATGTTTGGTTTTTCAGTATGTATCAGTGGGAGGTCACTGGTATTTGGCATTTTCATTTTGGGTGATTCATGACAGTCTGCTATATTGCTTTTGTCAATTACCCTAATTTCACAGTCAGCGAACATGTTAATTTTTCTGATTTAGTCAGTTTTAGCTTTCACATCAATTTTTTAACCAAGGAGGGACGGGCTAGACATCAATTTGGGTCCACACTTGTATAATATGTCAAATGTTATTTTACATTGAGTTTTGATTTACATAATGTTATCATATATTTTAAGTTAAGATGCATTTAGAGTTGATTGCTCCTTATACTTTCTTCTAATAAAACATTTGTATAATTTGAGTTTTATTATATTGACCTGTAACTTTTTAAAGTTCGTTATAGCGACTGTTTAGTGTGTCTCTTTCCAAGTACGACTACCATTTAACGTCTGGCGACACAAATTACAAATGTGTTGCAGTTTTAAATAATCCTTAATGTAACTGCAGTAACCCTATAATGTATATTGCACAATTAATCTCAGTTGAGAATATATTAAAGCTTTATCAGACAAATGCAGTAGAATACCGAAGAAAGAAAGGAGTGGAATTTACAAAAATCGAAGTCCAAAGACATGGCCAAAACGAGGACACAGAAAACAATGTGACATTAGACAGATACAAAGCACAGAAATTGAAAAGACAACATTCAAAAACAAGGCACTCACAGTATGAAATCCAGTGAAACAGAGTGACAGCAGGTGCTTCGGAAGGGTAAGCATGTCCTGCTCTGTTAACAGCACCCGTCCCACTGTCAAGGTCCTGTCACACTATAACGTTCTAGCCAACGTGTGCCGACGTTCGAGAATTTTCATGAGAACGTTGGCACACGCCGAAGAAATTAAAGAAATTCACTTGTTGAACGCATTCATAGCGTCAGGCTAACGTCCTACAACGCACGGAAAACTTATCCATAACTTGTATGCAACGCTCACAAAACGTGTAACAGCGTATAACATCGCTGCAAAGGCGTTTAACTAGCGTTCTAACGTATACCGAACGCACCCATAACGGTCTTCTAGCATTCATAGAGCGTCTGTATAGCGTTTTGACGATCTTTGGAAGATCAGCTTGAAATTTTTCATCAAAGTTTCATTTGTAAATGTAGAAATGGATGAAAATGGCACCGGCATATTTGCAAGAGGGATAGGTCCCTCAAAAAAACTTTAAAAACAATTTGTCGGTATGATAGTGAAATAAATCAGCTATTTACATTACTTTGGAATTTTGTCTCGCTATTGAACCATTATTCATATAAAACAACGGCTAATACGTAACTCCTTAGTCACAAGGACGCTCGGTTTGCGTTCTTTACAAACAACTTTCGAGAAACTACTACACATCGCACACACTGCGTGCAAAACGCACCTCTAGCGTTCGTCTAATGTCTTCATAATTTATCAACAACACGTTGGCGAACGTTGTGAAATTTTGAGCATGTTCAAAATTTTCCGACACATCAAACGTTCAACAACGCACGCCAACGTGTGTCGACGTGTTCGTAATGTGTTACCAACGTGCCTGTTACTTATACGACGCACACCAGTGTGTACGAAAATATTCTCACACGCTGGGCACACGTTGGTGCTGTGCGTTATAGTGTGACAGGGCCATCAGTGAGTCAATCTAGGAAAATGTCAGAATCGGTAGTCAAATCCGAGAAGACGTGAATCTAGCTGAAAATGTCAGCTTTCATTAGGGATACTGACACGTCATATCTTTCAATGATGATATGGTGACAGCCATAGAATTTCTTGAGGGATGAAATAAACAATGGTTGAACAAATTCCTTACAAAGCAGCTTTTGGGACAGTGTTTTTGCACTATTAAAAAATTCACTGTACAGTTGTTTTGTCAATCCTCATATTTCTTATTAAGGCCTCTTTTTGAGTAAAGTAAGTGAGAACCGAATCGTTGGCACAAAACAGTATAATCTAAATACAATGACAAGATCTGTACAGTAACAATACCCTATTTCTTATAAGACACTTGCCCGGTTGAACATGTCAATTCTGGTAATGATGCCAAACCAAGTAGAGAAAAAAATGAAGTCTTTTAAGGGGAAAAGGGGGTATCCAAAGTGTTTCACAAGATGATGAAGTCGGCCGCTATGGTAACATACACTTGTTTAAGCTATTTGTAAGCAACCGAGCTCTATCGGGGAAGTCACTGTACCAATTACAGGCCCTTGAGTAGAGAAAGAATACGGAGATGTAAACAAATGCTGGTTTCTTCAAAAAACAGGGAAGCTCGATTTTTGGGAAAGTGAAGTTATCGCATTATCATGCAGCTTACTTTGTAGTCTACTTCTGTTATTAATTTCTATAGTTGTAGGTTAATGAATGAGGCCGATGTAGAAGTGTCAGTAGTATCCCCAATTTCTAAAAAAAAAAAATCTGTTTCACTTCCTTTAGATAATGGAAATTCTCTTCTGCTGACTTTGATATTGCATACTTCGGCACCGGATTTTGCACGGCTGTGTAAAAATATTATACACTTCTGGAACCTCTTTTAATTTGATGATTTCCAATACATTTTGAGAGAAGAAACACTTTTAAAAAATGCTCCATGCTTTTAAATGGATGATATTTTCCGCGCACAATTATCGACTAGACTAGACCATTCTGAAATAGGTATATGCAGGTATATCTTTAAGTCAGATGATAAACAAGTCTCACTTTGGCTTTTACCATGTGCTTGGACCCCTTTTGATTTAAGAAAAAAACATACCCGTAAAAAATATAATTCAACAATTATACTTAAACATGTAATTGAATTATGCATGCATAAAACCCAAAAGAAATATTTGAAATAAATTGTAAGTGTACTGCTAATTTCTATTCGGTGTTTACAAACAAAAAGTCCGTGGATAACAATTGTTAACCCCGAACGAGTACACCTTGCTATTATTAGGTAGGTAAACTGGGGTAATCTTATTCATCAAGTTACTTGGTCGCCCCTAAAATAGAACAATCCAACACTTAGAAATTTTCACCTGTTTGAAAAAAATTGTGAAAATGCACATGACTGCAGACTTTTGTGCATGTCGTAAACGGCAAATTCAACGTTTTTCAGTTATGTATGATCATTCTTGATGTACATACCAAATATGATAAAGATCAGTGCAAAAATAAAGCTGATATCGTGAGATTTCCATAATCTAAAGGAAGTGAACCGACTTTAATTCGTTTGGATAGATAAGATAAAGAAAATCACCAAAGTGATGGCTGTTCAGTGACAAAATATCATCTGTATAACGGGACCTGATTTTAAAGGATTTTACTAGGATAACCTAAGCTGTTTGTCTTTGATCCTTTTAGGTATTCTCTGTTACAAATTTTTCCAATAAAACATAATGTCAAGTATTTCTAACATCCATGACAAAGGATGGGTTGTATTAAGGCGCAAAATTTGCCCACTGATTTGACGAAAAATAAATTTAAAGCTTAACTTCTACGATACATTTCAACACCAGAACATTCGTAGTTTTAACCTTATTTTTACGAAACATTGCTTCCCACTGAAATCAGCTCATTTCTAATTTTGACAGCATATTTTCCAATTTCTTTGTATTTTAGCCTTGTATATTTCCTATGTTACCTGTATGTATTATATATTCTTTTTGTGCTGTCCTTTTGCAATAATAGTGTACTTAGAAAACGGTTCCCCTCTATATGTAACGAGAGCGCCTATAACTTTCCTATGTATATATCACTTGGAATTGATTGCAGCAAAATGCAAAACTAGTTCTGTGATAATGATGTATTTGTGTTAGACAAGGGATTCTATCATTGTTTTCAGCTGTGTAGTCCGAAGAGTCATTGTGTGAAATTATCTCCCCTCTTAACAGGCGTCTACTTCATCAGCCATGCCGTCTGTTGATCGCTGTTGATGGTGCATAGTAACGGCTGGATATTAAGCTTGTTCGGGTATTTAAATCACAAAGGAACGATGCATTTAGTAAAACAAAAACATTTGCAAAATAAAAGTTAACAATTTATCTGCTTTTGCACGTTCAATTGTTTATAGTTGATGTCAATTTTTTTCACTGCGAACCTGGGAAAATAATAATCAGTCCCAGTGCGAACACGCTAAAATGAACCTGGCGGCAATAAAATATTATTAAACTGTTAAAAGGCAAAAAATTACCGGGGGCGGACACAATTTCTGTATTTAAAGATAACCAAATGATTAATCTTGAAGGGGAAATATGAAAGATGTATAAATGATATCCCGTTACCAAGGTATAAGTGAGAGTGGTATTTTCCATTGTGTTCATTATTTGGCGGTAAATGTTATTTATAAACACTGCCAAGGCACTCACAGGGATCAATGTACCCGTTATGGTAAAATTGTACGAAATTAATTGGAATGTTTCGAGATTTCTGTATCTAAATATTTATTTAGAACGGTAGTCGAATGTTTACTGTTCCATTAAATACAATAAAACAAACTATAGACAAAAAAATCAAATTACGATTACCTGAATGGGCCCCAGACTGTAAGTTGTAATCATGACGTATATAGGTAAATTTTAATTTCATTTCTAAAAATAGAGCCAGTATTGTAGCAGACTCCACGAACTTTGGGGGTTTATTCTGGGAAGGGAATTTGCGTGGAAGAGTGGTAAATGAAATTTTGCACACGTATTGATCAATTCTTTATGAATCAGTATGCCAATTTCGGAGAAAATCCGGAGATCCATATTTGATTCATCCAAATTGATAGACACCCACTTCAGTCCACTTAAACCGCAATTCACGCAATGATTACAAACTTTACAACCAAACTTCAAATAATTTCCATACCTTAATGAAATACACAATTTAAAAAATCATTAAATTTTCTAATTAGAAACAATTAACTTTTTGGTATTTGTAATTACGGAAAACAATCTTAGTAGACCTTTTTTGTTTCGTTTAATGAAGAGTTCCTTTTTTTTTTTTTTTTTAACTAATCACCTATCGGCCTGCGTTGCCGTTCTTTGCATAAAACTGAAATGCATGGCTTCCTTTTTGAAAACAGAGAAAACTAAGAGTTCTAATCAGTTCACTTTTAAGGTCGGGTGGTATGTGTGCCGGGAGCTTTGTACATTCAGGGCTTATTATCAAGCTATGCTCAAAACTGTTTAAGGCTGTTATGTGTTTGCATTATTGGTATAATTCATAATAAACCTCTTACTATTTAGTACACGTTTGATTATGCCAAATAAAGCGCATAATGCAACAATAGATGTCTCAGTGTTTGTATTCGAGGCAAACATTTCGAAAATCACCAAAAAAAAATCTGCAGAGTTAAATAGATACTAAAGTTAATGGAGGAAAAAGTAGTTTTATTTAGGCCCACTGACGTGATATTTTGTTTTCAAATTTATTATGTTGGACAAGCACAAATTCATACTAATATCCACGAAATGAGATGGCAAAGTACTCCAAAAAGAATTCTTAGTGCAGATTTTTCTCACAAAGAGTCTTTGTGAAATTTTAACATGAAATCGTAGGAATTATAGAAACCAAATGACGTGGTGTCCATTTTGATAAGAGTTCTTCTCTCGACTGAGACTGTATTTTTTGTTATTCTCCATGAGCGTTTTAAGGATTTTGGATCCTCTTATATTTTGAATGCAGATTATTTTGTTTGTTGCATTTTATGGAAATTGTGGACTGAATTCGGACTAATGTGGACTAATTTAAATCATAAAATTCTTCATATATCAGAAAAATTAGTTCTGGAAATGATCATTTCTCTTCATAGCAGATAATGTGCAAA
Organism: Modiolus philippinarum; assembly: GCA_002080025.1. Classification (NCBI taxonomy): domain Eukaryota; kingdom Metazoa; phylum Mollusca; class Bivalvia; order Mytilida; family Modiolidae; genus Modiolus; species Modiolus philippinarum. The sequence goes on along the minus strand of MJUU01059177.1, from coordinate 10,313 downwards.
CTTCATAGGGGAAGACCTAACTCAAAACGTATGAAAAAAACTTATAGAGAAAAATAACGCAAAATCAGCTGAAAACAGAGCTTTAAACGACTGAGATACTTAAGATATTAGAACTGTTGAAGTTTACGAACAAACATCAAAACTGAAAGCTGAAGCCAACCAAAGCTTATGTTTTTTTTACTTGGGAGAATATCCTTAATATAATTAAATTAAAAAATATTGTAAGTTTCAAAATAAAATTGGTGAAATACATAGAAAGAAAAGAAGGGTCTCTCCCCTAAAATGAAAAATTAATACAATGACAGATTTAACCAGAAAAATGTGCAACCCGCTTGTAGAAAGGGGACTTATAACAACTCTCAATCACTGGGAAAGGACAATGTATGAAAACAAGAAAAAATACAAAATTCGGAGAGATATATTTTGAAGGTGAAAACAAAATTTCAAGAATCACAGAAGGAGAAGGTTCAAAACCAGGCTGATTTTTAACAGAAATGGATATGGATTGCAAATTAAGCAAACTGAAAAATAAACAACATGAATTTGAACAAAAACGAGACAGACAATATACATGTTAAATACAGGAGATAAATTGGGTCTTAATATTTTATAATTGGCAAATGGATCTTACAATCACTGTCATTCGTTGTCCGACAATAAGACTCAACAGAAGACAATTACAACATATAACCAACCACAGGGCACTCATTGAGTCAATAGTAAGAAAACTTGGCAACCCCGTATCACATACCCTGTATCGCATGGCAAAATCCGTATCGCATACCCTGTATCACACCCCTATTCGGAACATGACGTCATAAATCGGAAAACCTCGCGCGACATCCGCTTCAAAGAGAAGCAGACGACAGCCGCAGCTAATATGGCTAAAGGAACAGACTTTATTGAACACGTTCTAGTAAAAAAAATGATGCGTGGAAAGATTATTACAACTGACAAGTTGCAGTCAGAAAAATGTTCATACAACAATTTCACAATTAATGCGTATAATAAAGCAATTTTATTATATAGATAGCGGTGAATTATCGAGTTTTCTCAGTTAAATAAATGTCATATTGTCACCGGTGAACATAAAGGATTTCTAGTCACTGGATGACGTCATAATGAAGCGACGTTACGATATCCGTTCTATGTCGTCATCAAGAAAACAACTGGCGTATTGAAATGAAAAAAATATTCTGCATCTAAAATCTCGGTTTTTGAGTAGAAGATCTATATAATAAAAGGCATAACTAATCGACTATCATGAATATCAATAAAAATGTCACGCAGTGGATTAAACTCATCGCGGAACAACAAAGTTCCGCGACTCGTTTAATCCTTCTGCGTTGTTCGGCATTCGTGACATTTTTATTGATATTCACGACGGTCGATTAGTTATACTATAATTATTGTTCTTTGCATATTGAAAGCAAGCAAACGATTATATAGGGAATAATACATGGCAAAATCCGTATCACATGCCGTATCTTCTCGAGTTACCAATATCAGCACGAGGGCCTCTGGCCCGAGGGCTGATATTGGTCGAGGGATGATACGGCATGTGATACGGATTTTGCCATGTATTATACAGTTTATCATATATTTAAA
>MJUU01059176.1:38668-66592 GCA_002080025.1 Modiolus philippinarum | reverse complement strand
TGTTGATTTCTGTGTGTTTCTATCAGACATTGTGGATTTCTGTGTGTTCCTGTCAGACATTGTGGATTTCTGTGTGTTTCTGTCAGACATTTGTTCACTGGTTTTTACAACGGTAAAATTTATTCTTTAATGAGACCCGTCATGGGTTTCTTGATTACCTAATTATCAGGGCATTTTTTAATGATTATTTGATTACGATGGCATCTATTTAATGATTATTTGATTATTAGCTTGCATCTTTATATACTTTTTGATTAGTAAGCCAAAAATTTATTGATTACCAAGGTAAAAATTTAATGATTATTTGATTACCAAGGCAAAAATTTAATGATTATTTGATTCCTAGGACCCCCATGAGGACCCTCTTTAATGCAAAACTGGATAAAAGTTTGGGTTGTATCCCTTTGAATAAGTTTTCATCTTTGAAATATTTCTATCAAGTTATGTTCTTTCAAGTTTTTTTCAGGTTTTGCTGATTTCATTATGGCTCTGTTGGGTATTTCTGATTTCGTTGTGTTACTATCCGGTATTGCTGATTTCTTTACTGTCTTGTCGAAAATTGCTGTTTTATAGTGTTTTCAATTTGGTTTAGTGTTTTTCTTTGGGTTTCTATTAGTAATTGCTGATTTTGCTGTGTTTCTATTAGTTACGGTCGTTTTCGCTGTATTACTACAATGTATAAGATACAGCTGATCTCATTATACATCTCGATCAAGTACATGTTTCTGAAAAGAGCACGTATATTGCAGATTTCGTTGTGTTTCTATCAAGTAGGATCATTTGGCGATTTCATTGTTTCCTTTGGGTAATGCTCATTTCGTTATGGTACTCATAATATATTTTTTTTTATTTATTTCGTTATAACTCTATCGGATTTTTCCGATTTCATTGTTTCTACCAATATCACTAATTTCATTGTTTCTATCACATATTGCTGATATTATTGTTTCTACCAATATCGCCGATTTCATTGTTTCTAACACGCATGCTGATTTCTTGTTTCTATAACGTATTGATGATGCCATTGTTTCTACCAATATCGCAAATTTCATTGTTTTTACCAATATCGCTGATATCATTGTTTCTACCAATATCGCCGATTTCAGTGTTTCTAACACGCATGTGTCACAAAATTATTTCAACTATTGATATGTATTGAATGAACTTTTCAGTGTGGACAGATAAGCTGTGAAGCACAGCTAAATTTAAGCCGAGAAAAGCTCGACTGACTAACAGTGATGCCTTGAATCATAGACGGTATGTTAAATGCTTTGTCTGGTGTAATAAATTGTTAGCACTTTTACATGATTTGGTCTCACTGAATGCCCGAAACGCTACATCCAGAAATACTGCCACCCACATGTGACTAAAATTTCTCTAAAGTTATCGAGTTCAGCACTATCAAAACTATTTTAAAACTCATGTAAAATACATCGCTTAAAATATAGTTCATAACAAAAAACATAAAAAGACAACTCCAACATAGGCTAAAACTCTTAAAAAAATAAATCTTTGCAAATTTTATCTAATGAATTTCCTATCTCATCGTTTAGAACATAACCCATATCGCCTATCAAAAATTGAATATGATTAACGGGGAGCAAATCCGTCATATTAATTGCGAAGTTTTCAAAAACATGTGACATTTGATGGGTTAAATCATATCTTATAGAGTCATAAGAACTGCATGAACTGATGGCGTTTTGATACTACATGTATCGGTTATTGCCGATTTCATTGTTCTGATTTCATTGTTTTTAATCAAGTAATATCATTGTTCCTATCAGATATTGCTGATTTCGTTATGTACTCATGATTAGATGTTGATGATGACGTTTTGGTACTATCAGGTATTTCTGATTTCATTGTTTTATCAGGTATTTCTGATTTCATTGTTTTTATCAGATATTGCTGATTTCGTTATGGTACTCATGATGTCGTTGATGGCGTTTTGGTACTTTTAGGTATTGCCGATTTCATCGGTTCTGTCAGGTATTGCTTATTTTAATGTCTTTTTTGTATTATAAATGTCATTTCTGATTCCGTGCCGGGTGTTGTAGATCTTTTCTTTTGGGTATTACATTGATGTAGAAATTAGACTTTATTCCACACACTATAGTCACTCGTCATTCTGAACAAAAGTTCATTTGAAGTGTGTTCAACCAAAATATAAAAAAATCCATGTGCGAGGGCGTGAAGAGAACATGGACATCAATGTTGTAATATTGAAGTTAGGAGAAATTATCGGAAACTACATTCTCCACACCTGATTTGATTATAAAACTGACCAACAATATGTGTAGACACACCCACCGTAACATTATATAGCTTTATTTACAATGTTTATATACAATAGAGTATAGTATAAAGAAACAGTGGGGTAATATTGTATACAATTTAAATGAAACTGTTACCTTAATAGTGAAACTGGACGACATTTTGTCAAAACTGTCAGAAAATCTAATTTACCTGCGACCTTTATGACAGTAATGAGTTTTTGGATCATTAAATTTTAGTCTTTATCTATTTATCTCTATTTTACTTACTTTTACCACAAGTCTGTTACTGAAAACCCGACAGAAATATGATGCCGTTTTCATTATAAAAGTTGGTATAGGGTCACTGAAATTAAATTCTGTAACAAAGTGCTTCATAAAATTTGCACCAAGGGGTGACACATTGATTGTCATTCTTCATACATTATTCACCTATCATTATAGTTTAATTATCATTGTCCCCTAAGATTGCATTCGATTACCATCATTTAAAATTTGCATGGCTTTAATTCTGTCCCCAAAGTCCTTTCATATTACATCTTCTTTCAGTCGGATCTCTTTTTTAGCTCACCTGGCTATGCCAGGGTGAGCTTTTGCCATCACTCGTAAACTTTTTTTTCAAAAATCTTCTCCTCTGAAACTACTGGGCCAATTTAATCCAAACTTGGCCTGGGTCATCACCAGGGTATGTAGTTTAAAAAAAGAGTTCGGTTAGCCCGAGGACCAAACAACATGGCCGCTGTTACTAAAAATAAAACATAGGGGGTAAATTGCTGTTTTTGCAAATAACTCAAAAACCGTTGCAGATATCAAAAATCTGACAGGAGTAAAATTGTTCAGATTGAAGAAAATCGGAAAACCTGTATCAGAGTTACAGCCCTTTTTCCGTAAAATTTTCAAAATTTATGCATTTTTAGCTCACCTGGCTATGCCAGGGTGAGCTTTTGCCATCACTTGGCGTCCGTCGTCCGTCGTCTGTCGTCCGTCGTCCGTCGTCCGTCGTAAACTTTTTTCAAAAATCTTCTCCTCTGAAACCACTGGGCCAATTTAATCCAAACTTGGCCTGGGTCATCACCAGGGTATGTAGTTTAAAAAATGTGTTCGGTTAGTCCGAGGACCAAACAACATGGCCGCTGTTACTAAATATAGAACATAGGGGTAAATTGCTGTTTTTGGCAAATAACTCAAAAACCATTGCAGATATCAAAAATTTGACAAGGGTAAAATTGTTCAGAATGACAAGATCTATCTCCCCTGCAAGAAGAAAATTGGAAAACCCGTCTCAGAGTTACAGCCCTTTTTCCGTAAAATTTTCAAAATTTATGCATTTTATATTTTTTATTTCAAAAACTGTAACAGATAGAGGTGAAGTGTAAATTGCAAAAATGTTCAGCATATCAAGATCTACATACTCTGAAATTTTGAAGAAAATCCAACTGCCTGTGTTGTAGTAATTGACTCTTTTTCAACATTTTTTTTTTCAATGCCATATGGTTATGGGTTATTTCCCTTTAAATTCTGTTTTCTAATCTTCTTTGGTTTACTTTTCTTTTTTAAGTTTAAGAGAAATTCCCTGCTATCACTTTATTAAAAATAATTATTTGTTACATAATCAAGAGCAAAGAAGTGTTTTTTATGGAAGCCGGATGCGGCCATTTTTGCGTTTTCTCGTTTTCGTGTTTTCGTGCTATCATTCAACAACGCGAAAAGGCGAAAACGCGAGATCAAGAAAGCGAAAACGAGAAAACACGAAAAGTCGAAAACGCGAAAACGCGAGAACGAAAACGCGAAAACACGAAAACACGGAAAGGCGAAAACGCGAAATATCTTTAATTTCGTGTTTTCGCGTTTTCGTCTTCATGTTTTCGCATTTTCGTGTCAGGGATTTCGCGTTTTCGCGTTTTCGTTCTCGCGTTTTCGCCTTTTCGTGTTTTCGCGTTTTCGCTTTCTGGGTCTCGCGTTTTCGCCTTTTCGCGTTGTTGAATGATAGAACGAAAACACGAAAACGCGAAAATGGCCGCATCCGGATTCCACAGTTTTTGTACAAATTTTTACATTTTTTTGCAAAAATACTTTCATAAACTATACTTATTTCACAAATTAATAATAATTGTATATTGTATCATGTAGTAATTTTTGTTTGCCCACCATGCAAATATCTGTCCCAGATAAATATTGAAGAAGCATCTCAACTTCAATACCTGCATAACTTTATAACTGACCTGCATGGCTATGCCATGATGATCTTGTTGCCATCACTTTGTCAGTGGTCATTAAACATCTTCTTCTCTGAAACTGCTGGGCCAGTTGGAAACAAACTTGGGCACAATGGTCCTAAGTTGGCATCTTTTAAAAAAAATGTCTGGCAAGTCCGTTTCATATCCAAGATGGCCGCCAGCAGGGAACGCGGTTTAACATTTGACCCTATGGGAAAGCATTCAAAGATCTTCTCTGAAACCACTGTGCCAATTGGAACCAAACTTGGTCACAATAGTCCTTCGTTGGTCCCCTTTAAAAATTTTGTCCGGCAAGTCTGCACGTCATCCAAGATGGCCGCCAAAATTGGACAATCTTGCAAAAATCTTCTCTGAGAATACTTTTCCAATTGGAACCAAACTTAGTCACAATGGTCCTTAAGTGGCCCCTTTTAAAAAATGTGTTCAGCAAGTCCACATCATATCTAAGATGGCCGCCAGGAGGGAACGTGTTTTTAACATTGCATGGACCCTATAGGGAAACATATTAAAAGATCTTCTCCTCTGAAAGTACATGGCCAATTGGAATCATACTTAATCACAATGGTCCTTACTTGGTCATAAAATGTGTCTGGCATGTCCGCATAGCATCCAAGATGGCAGTCAGCCGGAACATTGATTAACCTTGGACCCCATGGGAAATCATTTAAAGATCTCCTCTGAAAATACTATGCCAATTGGAACCAAATGATGCTTTCACGGTTTCCTTCAAGAAAGGTGACAGTTGGTCTACACCCCTTCAAAAATAGCTGCCAGTGGGGAACATAGTTTAATTTTGGATCATATAACATCAGCAAACTTCAAAATGAGACCCTTAAACAGCTAATAAACAAATTTGAGAACCTTAAAAGTTGTGATTATTTTGACTTATTGTGTAAGCCATAACCCAGGTGAGCGATACAGGCTCTTGGGAGCCTCTTGTTTATTTTTTATTTCAAAAACTGTAACAGATAGAGGTGATCATCAGCATATCAAGATCTACATACTCTGAAATTTTGAAGAAAATCCAACAGCCTGTGTTGTAGTTATTGGCTGTTTTTCACAAAAAAAAAATTCAATGCCATATGGTTATGGGTTATTTCCTTTGAATTCTGTTTTCAAATCTTCTTTGATAATTATTTGTTACATAATCGAGAACAAAAAAGTGTTTTTGTACAAATTTTTACATTTTTTTTGCAAAAATACTTCCATAATCTATACTTATTTCACAAATTAATAATAATGGTATATAAATGTATATTGTGTCAAATAGTAAATTTTGTTTGCCCACCATGCAAACATCTCTCCTAGATAAATATTGAAGTACAATCTTAACATAATAGCCTGCATGGCTATGCCATGGTGATCCTCTTGCCATCACTGTGTCAGTGGTCTGTCGATCGTAAACTTTGAAACCGCTGGGCCAATTGGAACCAAACTCGGGCACAATGGTCCTTAGGAGGCCTCTTTTGAAAAAATGTCTGGCAAGTCCGTATCATATCCAAGATGGCCGCCAGCAGTGAATGCGGTTTAACCATGGACCATATGGGAAAGCATTCAAACATCTTCTCTGCAACCACTGCCCCAATTGGAACCAAACTTGGTCACAATAGCCCTTCGGTGGTCCCCTTTAAAGATTTGTCCGGCAAGTCTGCTCGTCATCCAAGATGGCCTCCAGCGGGGAACTTTGTCCAAAATTAGACAATATTGCAAAAATCTTCTCATCTGAAAATACTGGGCCAACTGGAACCAAACTTAGTCACAATGGTCCTTAGGTGGCCCCTTTAAAAATGTGTTCAGCAAGTCCACATCATATCCAAGGTGGAGGGAACGTGTTTTTAACATTGGACCCTATAGGGAAACATATTAAAAGATCTTCTCCTCTGAAAGTACATGGCCAATTGGAATCATACTTAGTCACAATGGTCCTTACTTGGTCGCCTTCATAAAATGTGTCTGGCATGTCCGCATAGCATCCAAGATGGCAGTCAGCGGGGAACATTGTTTAACCTTGGACCCCGTGGGAAATCATTTAAAGATCTCCTCTGAAAATACTATGCCAATTGGAACCAAAGTGAGGCACAATGATCCTTACATGGTCTTCTTCAAGAAAGGTGACAGTCGGTCTACGCCCCATCAAAAATAGCTGCCAGTGGGGAACTTAGTTTAATTTTGGATCATATAACATCAGCAAACTTCAAAATGAGACCCCTAAACAGTCAATAAACAAATTTGAAAATGAGAACCTTAAATGTTGTGATTATTTTGTCTTATTGTGTCAGCCATAACCCAGGTGAGCGATACAGGCTCTTGAGAGCCTCTTGTTTTCTGTATGTAAGGGTCCCGTCCATGGATGTGTGCAATGACTGGGTGTTGTATTTACTGCATGTCAACTGTATTAACCATTCATGCGACAATTCATATATATTTTTTATTTTCAGATATTATGTCAGTCATATTTGTCGAGAACATGTTCATTAAGAGGTTCGCATGGAAAAGAATGAAGATTGGAAACCACAGAGGTAATGATCAATCAAAGAGCTTGTGGAGTATACATTGCTCATGAACCCAGCAGCTGGGAATATTGTATCCTTCTCCCTTTTCTCGCAGTTCAACCGGGGCCATGTATATGAATACTGAAAATAAAGTTATTAAACTGAAAGAATTGTACAAATTATCACAAATGATATTTACAAATTCTAATTGGAGTGAATGAACATACTGTACGTGGGGTTTTTATTTTATTTTTATATGTAAAACATATGTTACAATTTACATATATTTCCATTTTAATTTTAATCTGATTGTGTTTTATGATTTAATATCTTGTAATCTTCTGTTGACATGGGGTTATCTGAACTCAAACAAAGTTTTCATCGATTTAAAATAACCAAGAGCCATTTTTATGTCTCATCAATTCAGTAATATCATATGTCGAGTCTTTGATCCGGGTATTTTATCTTCTGCATCAGATATTGAATTGTGAAATTAAACTGTGGTTTCACATCCAGAGAGATTACATTTAATAATGTCAACTTTATGTCGTGGAAAAAGTTGGTGGTTTTAAAAGCTGTACCCTTTAAACTGGAATTGCATATCCATAAATATCATACATGAATTTCTTTTATGGACTTCCAAGGAAACCATTTTAGATAATTGTATAAATATTTTCCATAAAAATCACCGTACTTCTAGATAAACTTTGTCTGAACCTACAAATCATAGGCAAATATGTTCATATATGTCTTGGCTGATGTTTTCTTTGTACGTCTTTTGAGAATACGTACCGACGTTTGTCTGCCTGAACTCTAGATAATAAACCCCAGTCGCCTAAGGGTACAATCATTTGATTTTCAATGGCGGGGCTAGGGCGATTTTGCCAAGAAAAATTATTTATTTTCATGAAAATCTCTAATAATTTATTCATTTTCACCAAATATTTGCATTTGCAACAAAAATCACTTCTTCAAATCAGAATTAAATTACTTATTTTCATGACAAGTAGGTTTAGAACATTTATTTTTACAGGCACCGCGATTAAATTATTTATTTACAATATCGCCTGGAAGCATTCCCTCCGTAAATATAATGGTCATCACGTAAGTATCTGTAGAGTTTATATGTACGGCCCGACTGTAAGTATTTAAGCCGACCACATATTGACAGTAAATGATTCTAGCTGTTATTATACGACAGATATCTATTTGAGCCCAATGCACCGTGTTCCCGACAACTCTTTTATGACCCAAGACAACAATGGTAAATTGATAAAAGGGTCGATTATGTTTCTTAGCTGTGATTTTGGTAATTATGCTTGTCTACTATTTGTAAGGTTGTAGTTTAAGTCTTCCTGATATATATAAAGGTATGGTTATGTCTTTTAGTGCTTGAAATGGTGTAATATTTCTGTCTATTTTCTTTTACAGCCTAATATTTTAAAATTGTCGGTTTTATTTGTACGCTATATATTAAGGTGTATTTCATGTCGGTTTGTATTGCTTAAGGTATTTGTTATGTCTGCTCTGTTATTTGTTGGTGGTAAAATTTGTCCGCTCTTTGCAGATTTTTAGCACAAATCTAGCACAAAACAAACTGCTTTGTTTTTCCATGTATCTGTAGAGACTTTGTCTCATGTGCATTTACTTCATATCCCTCTATTGATTATTTAAGACTGGAGTTTGTCTCTCCTGCAGTGTGTAGTCCGTAAAAAGATTCCCCATCCGAGAGATGTATGCTCTATATACATTTCTATTATGTTGTACTTGTTCTTGAGAGAATTTCTCATATGGATACACTAACATACTTTCAAATTTTGTAATTTTATTCATTTATTTATTTTTTATTTTTTTATTATTTTAATTTTTTTTTGTTATTCTGACCTTCTACTAATTGTGATCAATAGAGCCCACCACATCTCAGAATTTTATTGTGTCAGGTTTTCTTACTATTGACTCGATGAATGCCCTGTGGTTGTTTATAGGTAGTGATTGTCATATGTTGTTTTTATTTATTTTTTGTCGATCAACGGATGACAGCTATTATAAGAACACTTTGCCAGTTTATCTTATGTTTATTGACGATCCCGCATCCATGACATGTAATAACATGGATGCATCGTTGAATGAATTCTGCTCAAACCGGTGGTATAGTGGCCGACTTGAACTTATTGTAAGGTTTGAGTATAGCCAATTGTTGAAGGCCTCATGGTGACTTCAAGATGAAGGATAACAATAAAAGCGTTGTTCCATTGCTTGTTTTTTACCATGTATTTACAGAGACTTTGTCTCATGTGCATTTACTCCATATCCTCTCATCGGTTATTGTCTATTTTAAGCATTTTAAAGTGTTATACGACCAAGAAAATATGATATATGTGCTAAAAAATTTGAACCTTGTTTGAATGGACAAAAAAACCCCAAGGATATCGAATGTTTCTGAAAAATGACACTCATATTCTCTTAATTTCGGTCTACTCATTATTGTGCGGTCCTTACTTAACCTCAGCCTCAATCTTGATCATATCAGTATAGTAACTAGTGAGTAATACCCATTGAAATGGCAGTAATTTAGTATTTCTGTTCCTTAAATAGAATGTGTTTGCCCATTTGTGTACCTACAGTGGCCTACAGTGTATTGTTAGAAAAATGTATGTACAACCAGAAACACAGTGAATCTGCTATTTTGTATATTTTTTAGTACCAATTGTATACATATCTAACATCGGCATATAGAAAACTTTTAGGCGTGTTTTGCATAGACAACAAAATAACATTTGTGATGCATGACGGCCGTTATTTTTGCATTGTTTTTACAGGCTGCCAAATAAAAGTATTTGAAAAATAAAAATCAGTTTGCGTGTTGTCTCCTCATTACAAAATGTGTTGAATCAAGCTAGTACATCATGTTATCGAACAATGACACGGTTTATGTTTTATAAAAGTACGGAAATGAGAAAGTTTAGGGAGATACGTTGTCATGTTAGGAAATACAAACATGATAATTATATGTTTCCTCCGTAAAATGTAAAGTATCATGCAATACATTACAGATATTTGTTACATAGATTTTGATACTTTCTGGTATTTTGAATTTTTTTACAGTCGTATCTAAAAATTAGAAATTATGACCATATAACTTCTGAGAGTGGTACTTTGTTTGTAAGCTACTGTACATGTAGATGTGATCTTTGTTTAGACTGCTAAAATCTTCCCTTTATGCACAATATACTGTCACGACTAGTTATTTGTCATAGGAAGCACATAGCCAAACTAATTCTGTCAGAAGTATTGAAGCCCATGACCAATCTAATTCTGTCAGAGGTATTGAAGCCTATGGCCAAACTAATTCTGTCAGAGGTATTGAAGTCGAAGGCCAAACTAATTCTGTCAGAGGTATTGAATCGAGGGCCAAACTAATTCTGTCAGAGGTATTGAAGTCTATGGCCAAACTAATTCTGTCAGAGGTATTGAAGCCCATGGCCAAACTAATTCTGTCAGAGGTATTGAAGTCGAAGGCCAATCTAATTCCAGTTGTTGGAGCATCAATGAAGTTCTGTGTTGCCATTCAATAAGGAATCAACCTTTTTTTTATGGGGAGTCTATTGACAAATTTGAATTTTAAAAAAGCAGGATGGTACCATACGATTAAAAGAAATTCCATGATGCTCATATGCCCATATAGGTGAAAAAAGGCAGGTACATGAAGAAAAAATGGATTTAAGTTGTAGCGTTACAGCTATTTTTGTCACATATCCTTATATCCACTGATCTAAGATACAGTAAACATTATATGTACTTTTCTGTCTCCATCACTATAATTAATCAGATGTAACAGGAAACATTTCATCATCTCCAAATGAAAATAAAATGTGTCTGATATGATTTTATGGCAAACCGAAACTATAGTTTTCACTTGTAATGATCTCAGAAACTTCTATGCCATTACAGTTAATAAACTTCTATGGCATAAGATGAAGAAAGGGTCACTCTCTCCCTCCTCTCATCATCCTTTCTGCGATCTACCACCTCTCAGCCCACTATTTCTTACCTCCCTCCCACCATTCTTTCATCCACCAGCCAACCAACTATCTCCAATCTCCAAACTGCAAATGCTATATTTAGGAAACATGTTATCATCTCCAAAATAAACAAAATTTGTTCAGGGTGGTTTTAATCTAGAGAATCTCACATCTACATCCGACAATCCTATCTCCCACCCACAATTGCTGTTCTTCTATTTCCCATCCGCCCAACCCGCTTCTTTCACCTGTCCTCTTCGATAGTACAACTTGAATGTCTTGGCTATTACTTGGTTAGAGTAAATGAATTAAGCGTAAGGGCTGATAAGGCAGTTGTAGGTGTAAACTTAAATGGCCACTAAGTCAGGTGTTAACTAAGTCGATGAGTAATTTAGATGTCAACTAAGATTAGCATAAAATCAGGAATTAACTAAGGTGACCAATAAGTCAGGTATTAAATAAGGTGACCGGTAAGTCGGGAAAAAATAAGTAGGGAAATAATCTTAGATGACCAGTAAACAAGCTGTTAACTATGGTGACCAGTAAGTCAGGTGTTTACTAAGATTTCAGATGTTAACTAAGGTGACAAGTAAGTCAGGTATTAACTAAGGTGACCGGTAAGTCAGGAAATAAACTAAAGTGACGAGTAAGTCAGGTATTAGCTAAGGTGACCAGTAAGTCAGGTAGTAAGTCAGGAAATAAACTAAGGTGACCAGTAAGTCAGGTATTAACTAAGGTGACTAGTAAGTCAGGAAATAAACTAAAGTGACCAGTAAGTCAGGAAATAAACTAAAGTGACCAGTAAGTCAGGTATTAACTAAGGTGACCAGTAAGTCAGAAAATAAACTACAGTGACCAGTAAGCCAGGTGTTAACTACGGTGACCAGTAAGTAATGTTTTTTTTTAAGATTTCAGATGTTAACTAAGGTGACCACTAAGTCAGGCGTATACTAAGGTGATCAGTAAGTCAGGTGTTAACTAAGGTGACATGTAAGTCAGGTTCTGACTAAGGTAGCCTGTAAGTCTGGTATTAACTAAGATGACCAGTAAGTCAGGTATTAACTAAGGTGAGCAGTAAGTCAGGTATTAACTAAGGTGAGCAGTAAGTCAGGTATTAATTAAAATGGGCAGTAAGTCAGGTGCTTACTGAGGTGACTAGTAAGTCAGGTGTTAACTAAGGTGACCAGTTAGTTAGGTATTAATTAAAATGGCCAGTAAGTCAGGTATTAATTAAGGTGACCAGAAAGTCATGTGTTAACTAAGATGACCAGTAAGTCAGGTATTAACTAAGATAAAGGGTAAGTCAGCTGATAACTAAGATGACCAGTAAGTCAGGTGTTAACTAAGATGACCAGGACGTCATGTATTAACTAAAGTAACCAGTAAGTCGGGTATTAACTAAGGTGACCTCTAAGTCAGGTATTAACTAAGATGAAAAGTAAGTCAGCTGATAACTAAGGTGAACAGTACTTCATGTATTTACTAAGGTGACCAGTAAGTCGGGTATTAACTAAGGTGACCAGTAAATTAAGTATTGACTTAAGTGGCCAGTAAGTCAGCCGTATGCTAAGGTGACTAGTAAGTCTGGTGTTAACTAAGGTTGACATGGAAGTCAGGTGCTACCAAGGTTTACATGGAAGTCAGGTGCTAACTGAGGTGACCAGTTAGTCAGATGTTAACTAAGGTTTACATGGAAGTCAGGTGTTAACTAAGGTGACCAGTAAGTCAGGTGTAACTAAGGTGAAAAGTAAGGTAGGTGTAATTAAGGCGACATACTATTCAGGTATTAACTATGGTTACCAGTATGTCAGGGTTAACTTCGTTGACCACTGAGTCAGGTGTATATTAAGGTGACCAAACGATAAGGTGTTAGCTGAGGTGACATGTAAGTCAGGTGTTAACTAATGTGACCAGAAAGGTGGGTGTTACCTAATGTGACCTCTAAGTCAGGCGTATACTAAGGTGACCAGTAAGTAACGTGTTAACTAAGGTTACCTCTAAGTGAGGCGTATACCAAGATGACCAGTAAGTCAGGTGTTAACTAAGATGACCAGTAAGTCAGGTGTCAACAAAGATTACCAGTCAGTAAAGTTTAAAAATGATAAGTTAATAAGGAACAAGTAAGTCAGACGTTAATTACGATGACCGGGAAGTCATATGTTTACTTAGATGACCAGTAAGTCAAGTCCTAATTAAATTGCTAGTAAGTCAGATATTAACAAAACTGACCAATAAGTCAGGCGTCAACATAGATGACCAGTAAGTCAGGTGATGTCCTAGATTACCACTGAATCGGATGATTACTTAGGTTAGCACTAAGTCAGATGAAAACTAAGATGACCAGTCAGTCAGGTGAAAATAACGAACACCAGTAAGTCATTTGTTAACAAAGATAACAGGTTAGTGAAGTGTAAACAAAGATGACAGGTCTGTTAATATTAACATGGATGACCATTAAGTTAAGTATAAGCAACTAAAACTGGTGTTAACAAAGATGATAGTAGACCATGTGTTTACTTAGGTGGCCAGTAACTAAGATGACCATTGAGTCAAGTGCTTGCAAGTATGACCAGTAATTAAGGTTTTAACAAATATTACAGTAAGTCAGGTTTCACTAAGATGACAAGTCAGTCAGGTTTCACTAAGATGACAAGTCAGTCAGGTGTTCATTAAGATTACCACAAAGTAAGGTGTAACTAGAATGAGCAGTAATTTAAGTTTAATCGCAAATGACTAGTATTTGGTTTTTTTTTGTGTATAAGTGTTTACTAAACTAACCAGTAAGTCAGGTGTTAACTAAGATAATATGTAATTAAGTTGTTAAAAATATGACCAGTAAGTTAGATGTTAATAAATTCACCAGAAAGTCAGGTATTAACTAAGATTTCTGTAAGTCAGGTGTACCTAGGTGAGCACCTAGTCACGTATAAACTAAGATTACCACTAAGTCAGGTGTTAGCAAAGAGGACCAGTGAGTGAGATATTAACTAAGATGACCAGTAATTTAGATATTTAATAGAATGACCAGTAAATCAGCACTTAGTCAGGTGGAAACTAAGATGATCAGTAAGTTAAATGTTTAAAAAGATAATCAGTAGGTTAGATGTTAACAAAAATTACGTCAGGTTTAAAAAAAACGACCAGTAAATTAGGTCTTAACAAAGATGACAAGTTAATCAGGCTTTAACGAAGATGGCCAGGAAGACATGTGTTAATAAAGATTATCAGTTAGTCAGGTGTTAAAAAATACCAATAAGTTCGGTTTTAACAAAGATCACCGGTTAGCTAAATGTTAACTAACCAGCCAGTCAAGTGTTAGTAAAGATGTCCAGTATGTCAGGTATTATAAAAAGACAAGTATATTAAATGTTAAAAAAGGTGTCAGGTGTTAACAAATATGAACAATAAGGCATGTGTAAAATAGACAAGTTTGTTAAGTGTAAGCAAAGGTAACAAGTAAGTCAGGTGTTAACAAATATGACAAGTCGGGTGTTAACAAATATAACAAGTCAGTTAGGTGTTAACAAATATGGTCATATTTGTTAACACCCAACTGACTTGTCATAATAGTCAGTGAAGTGTTAACAAAAATGAACAGTAAGTCAAGTTTTAACTAAGATGACAAGTCAGGTGTTATCAAAGATGGCCAGTAAGCTAAACGTTAACATCGATGACCAGTAAGTTTAAGTGTTGACTAAGATTAACACTAAGTAATATATTAACTATTAAGTTAGATGTTAGCTAAGATGACCAGTAAGTCATGTGTTAATTAAAATGACCAGTTAGTCAGGTGTAAAAAGATACCAGTTACCAGTAAGTTGGGTTTTCACAAAGATCACCAGTCAGTTAAATGTTAACCAAACAGTCAATCAAGTGTTTTTAGAGATGACCAGTAAGTAAAATGTAAAAAACAAGTATGTTAAGTGTTAACAAAGATGACAAGTAAGTCAGGTTTTTACAAATATGACAAGTCAGTCAGGTTTTTACAAATATGACAAGTCAGGTGTTAACAAATATGACAAGTCAGACAGGTGTTAACAAATAAGTTAGATGTTAACAAATGTAACCAGTAGGTCAGGTGTAAAAAGACAAGTATCTTAAGTGTAAACAAAGGTAACAAGCAATGCAGGTGCTAACAAATATGACAAGTCAGTTAGATGTTAACAAATATAACCAGTCAGCGAAGTGTTAACAAAGATGACCAGTCAGCGAAGTGTTAACAACGATGACCAGTAAGTCAGTTGTAAACTATTATGACAAGTTAGTAAGGTGTTTTCAAAGATGGCCAGTTAGTTAAATGTAAACATCGATGACCAGTTAATCAGGTGTTAAAAAATTCCAGTAAGTTAAGTTTTCACAAAGATCACCAGTAAGTTAAATGTTAACCAAACAGTCAGTCAAGTGTAAGTTAGGTGTTAACTACGACGACTAGAAAATCAGGTTCTAAAAAAGATAACCAGTAAGTCAGGTGTTAACTAAGGTGACCAGTAAGTCAGGTGTTAACTAAGGTGACAAGTAAGTCAGGTATTAACTATGATGAGCAAAGGTTCAAGTGCTAACATATATAACAAATAAGTTAAATGTTAAATAACTAATCAGTCAAGATTTAATTAAGATGACCATTAAGTCATGTGTAAAAAAGATAAGTATGTTAAGTGTAAACAATGCTAACAAGTATGTCAGGTGTTAACTAATATGACTAGTAAGTTAGGTGTTAATCAAGACGACTAGAAATATGACAAGTTAAATGTTCACTAACTAGTCAGTCAAGTGCTAGTAAAGATGATCAGTAAGTCATGTGTAAAAAGACAAGTATGTTACATATGAACAAAGCTAACAAGTAAGTCCGGTGTTAACAAATATAACCAATAAATTAGGTATTTACAAATGTAACCAGTAAGTCAAGTGTTAACTATGATGATCGAAATTTCAAGTGCTAACATATATGACAAAAAAGTTAAATGTTAACTTTCCTGTCAGTCAAATATTATCAAAGATGACCAGTAAGTTAACAAATATGACATGTCAGTTAAGTGTTAACAAATATGACCAGTCAGTGAAGTGTAAACGAAGATGATCAATAAGTCAAGTGTAAACTAAGATGATTAGTAAATCAGGTGTTTCAAAGATGGCCATTAAGTCAAATGTTAACATCGATGACCAATAAGTTAAGTGTGGACTAAGATCACCACTAATCATGTATTAAATACGTTTACCAGTAAGTTAGGTGTTAGCTAAGATAACCAATATGTCATGTGTTAATAAAAATGACCAGTTAGTCAGGTGTTAAAAATACCAGTAAGTTAGGTTTAACAAAGATCAACAGTAAGTTAAATGTTAACTAACCTGTCAGTCAAGTGTTACTGAAGATGAATAGTAAGTCAGGTGTTAAAAAAACAAGTATGTTATACGTGAACAATGCTAACAATTAAGTAAGTCAGGTGTTAACAAATATGACAAGGAAGTCAGGTGTTAATCAAGACGACTAGAAATATGACAATTAAGTCAGGTGTTAACAAATGACTAGTATATTAGGTGTTAACTAGAAATATGACAATTATGTTAAATGTTAACTAACTAATCAGTCAAGTGTTAGTAAAGATGACCAGTAAGTCATGTGTAAAAAAGACAAGTATGTTAAGTGTAAACAAAGCTAACAGTATGTCAGGTGTTAACAAATATGACAAGTCAGTTAGGTGTTAACAAATATGGCAAGTCAGTTAGGTGTTAACAAATATAACTTGTAAGTCATGTGTTATTAAAGATGGCCAGTAAGTTATGTGTTAACAGAGAAGACAAGTGGGTTGAGTGTTAGCAGAAATTACTACTAAGGCATGTGTTAACTTAGTTTAATAGTAAGATAAGTGTTAGCTAGATGATCAGTAAGTCAGTTGTTCACAAAGATGACATAAAAGTCAGGTGTAAAATAAGGTGAACAGCAAGTGAGATGCTATCAAAATATTGCCGAGCGTAGCAAGGCACGATATTTTTTTGACAAATATATTGTCTAAAATTTTACCCTAATTTTTTAAGCGGTGCTCACACATCCCCTTAATCTACACCGGAGTCAGGTGT
The DNA here is from genome assembly GCA_002080025.1 of Modiolus philippinarum. NCBI lineage: Eukaryota > Metazoa > Mollusca > Bivalvia > Mytilida > Modiolidae > Modiolus > Modiolus philippinarum. The sequence continues at coordinate 49,490 of MJUU01059176.1, read as the reverse complement.
GTACTATAAGATGGACGCTAAGTTAGATGTTAACTAAAGTAATCACTTAAGCAGGTGCAATGTATTAAGTCTGTTTAGATATATCCGCTGAACTACATGTATTTTTTTCATCAAACCAGAGGAGTGTAAGATGATGTCAACAGGAGATATTAAATTAAAACTTGTACTAAAGTCTGAAACCCTCCAATAAACCCTGGGAACGTTATCAGTAGAAAGTCACTAGGATACACTAAGCTAGGGCCATATTTTACATGTGGGATACTTCCCTTAAACAAATACTTCAAACAACATACGTGTGTCTGTTTAAGTACAATACAAGATAAACTCGTTTGTATTTTCGACCCTTGATGTGCATTTTATCCTAATTTATAACATAATTTAGTGGATAAGGAAAAGATATGTGTCAGGGAGATCAGTAATATCGGGGTATAATTGACAATCAATTCCTTGTCAATGGGTTGGTAAAGATGGGGATCAAGATTTTTATAAAATTAAAAGTCATAAAATAGTGTTAGATTACAATTGTCACAATCTATCAAGATAATGAAAAACTAAATATTTTAACTTGAATTTTCCTGAGGCAACAAAGAAAAGGTCAAAAATATTTATTTTTTTTATGAAACTGTAAGTCTTAAAAAATTGTGTGGAATTATTGTGGAAACAATCAATCAACACAATATTTTATCCTGAATATGCTTCCAACTCTAAGCTGAAGCAACTAAAAAGAAGGTTGGCCAATGTGTCAGCTTACAGAGTGTCAGAACTAAAACATGTATAGCTCAAACCGGTGGTACGGGCCTTCTTGTACTTACTATTAGGCATGAGCAATATCAACGAAAGGATATGGAATAAATTTACATGAGACAAAGTCTCTTAATGAATGGTAAAAACAAGCAATGGAACACTGCTCATTGTTGAAAGTTTCACGGTGACTTAATAAATGTGAAGAACAACAATAAAAACGTTGTTCCATTGCTTTGTTTTACCATGTATCTCGTGTGCATTTACTCCATGTCTTTGTTATGAAAGATTAAATATTGTTGAAATCTCTTCTTTTGTACGGAAAAACCATCACTGATGAAGATTACTTTCCGGTGCATGGTGAAAGAGGTTTCTTTATTTTTATTATTATTATTTTTAGTAATATTATTTTTCAATGTTTTTTTTTTTTTTTACAATTTTTTTACTTTTTATTTACAATAAGATAAAAACAAAAAGAAAAACTTATGAAGGCGGGTGTATGTGTCAAGGAGCACTTTATGGGTCAGTGCATCCTTGAAACTGTCAGTAGAATTGATATTTGAGATATTTGCTGGTAGTTTGTTCCAATCTTTATTGTTTGGCAGAAAAAAGAGAATTTATAGCTGTCTTTATTGCATTGTATTTGTCTGTAGATGGGATGATCTTGTTTTTGACTGGCTTTTTATCAGCATGTTTTCTGCTGGGATCTCAATATTATGATGGATTATTTTATGAAACATTTGTAGTCTTGTTTTTAGGCGTCTTTCTTGTAATGTTGTCCAGTTTAGTTGTGCCATCATGTCTGTCACACTGCTGATGTTATGATATCTGTGACAGACATATCTTACTGCTCGTCTCTGAACTCTTTCAAGTGTATTCATATTTTCGGTGGTGTAAGGATCCCAGACTGTACAGCAGTATTCTAACTTCGGTCTAACTAAAGATTGATATGCACGTTCTTTTATTGCTGTTGATCTAACTTTAAGGTTACGACGGATGAATTGTAATGTTTGGTTTGCCTTTGTTGCTGTATGTTGTATGTGAGTGTTCCATTTTAGATCAGATGACAGAGTGATGCCGAGATATTTTGCAGTTTGAACAGTTTCGAGTATATGGCCAGACATGTTGTAATAAAGATGTATAGGAGTTTTCTTGGTGGTTACTCTCATGATGTTACACTTGTCAGGGTGGAATTTCATAAGCCAGTCTTGTTCCCATTTGATAGCAGCTTCGAGGTCTTCTTGTAATTTTAAACAATCATTTTGAGATGTTATTTTTCTATAGATAATACTGTCGTCTGCAAAAAGGCGAATTTGGCTGTGTTTAAGGTAGTCAGGACGATCGTTTATGTAAATCAAGAAAAGTATAGGATAAAGCACTGTTCCTTGGGGAACTCCAGATGTAACAGGAATTTTGGAAGATGTTGAATTTTCAAGGAGTACCGTTTGTGTTCTGTTTGTCAGAAATGATTTGATCCAGTTTGTTGTTTGTTCTGATATGCCGTAATATTGTAATTTATAAAGTAGACATTTATGTGGAACTTTGTCGAAAGCTTTTGCAAAGTCCATTATTATGATGTCAGTTTGGATGTTGTTGTTGTTATTTGCAGCCAATTCATGTACAAAGGATAAAACTTGTGATTCACATGACCTATTTGCTCTGAAACCATGTTGGAGTTCATACAGTATTTTGTTGGATTCTAGATGTTTCATCATGTTACTAGATAGTATATGTTCTAACAGTTTACACGAGATGCAAGTAAGAGAAATTGGTCTATAATTTCCCGGGTGATGTTTGTCCCCCTTTTTTATAAACAGGTGTCACATTTGCATGGTTCCAGTCTGATGGTACCTTTTCTTGTTCTAAAGATTTACTGAAAATAATTGTAAGGATGTCAGTACAGGTATCGATGTACTGTTTAAGTACCGTGCCAGTGATATTATCTGGACCTGTTGCTTTTTTCGGATTAATGTTTTTCAATAATTTATACACTCCTCTTTTGATTTTTATGATGTTTCTTTTTTGGGTAAGTGCTGTTGGGTAAGATTGATTTCAAGACGATGGACAAAAAATAAAGTGTTTTTACATTTTAATTAGTCGTTATTATATTGATTCGATATCACTTTTCTTAAATTTCATAAGTTTGTATTTTCTGAATAGACAGAACACAGTGAAACAAAAAGGGGAGTAACTATTATTTGTACGTGTACGATGGACACATAATAATTATAAGTTTACGAATAACACATTTGTAAACATTATTAATAACAGAAATTATGATTGATAATTATGATATCAAATGATAATTAAATGTTTATTTACATGTTACATGTCTGATTATTACGTGATGATCTATCATAGCTAACACATAACACCTGTAATTTTACCTGACCAGTCTTTGATCTAATATTACATGGATAGTTTTGATGACATTATTAATAATTATTGAATAGGTCATCACATTTACAAAAAAAAAATTATAATAGTATATCATACTCAGTTATATGTGCCCCACAAATATGCAGACTGAATTTGGGGGTGTAACATAATTCCCCTCTAATTAATGAATTTCGTCAGACCTAGTACAAGTACTAAAGTAAAAATTAAAAGCTTGGATGAGAACCTTTTATGCATAATGGACTTAGAAATTCCATCGAAAACCGAATTCAAATACCAGCCAAAAAAAAACAAGGTTAAAACCGTAGGTGTAACCCAAAACAATCTTTATCTCAGTTCGTAAAATGTGTCTAACCACATAAAGAAAACTCAATATATCAAGCTAATTAAAAGTCTGTAATCCAACAAATCAGGCAAACCGAAGTCAGTATGGAACTATAGTTACTGTCAAGACAAACTGATAGAAACCAACAATCTCAGACTCATGTGAAGTCCTTTTTCAAAAGGATTGAATAACTGCCAAAGCATACAAAAAACAAATTTTAAACAAATCAGAATATTCAAACCCCACATTAAATCCGAGTTCCTTCAAGAATCGAAATCAAGCCGTAAAAATATATATATACCCTCCTTAAAAAACGGAAACACTGACAAATGCTTAGAACCAAGCCAGACCTATTGGAAAAGACAAATTAAAAACACCCCTGCTATATATCGGCAACTAAACCATTGAAACACGGAACCGTAAATACATATAAAACATGGAAATGGAAGAGATACAATGGCCATGATCCACAGGGGAACCGCACGAGAAAAACACCAATACAAAACAAACGTCTGAAACAACGATAGGAACTCGGGATAGCCGGACTTTGTACCGACACGAGCTGTAGGGTTAAACCTGTTATAGTCTTCTTAGATAGGATCCCAACATCTAGCTGAAAAAAATTCAAATATGGCAGACGTCAACAACCAAAACTAAAACCATTCCAGTTGTTATCACTTCTACAGTATACCAAGAGAGAAATCCAGCAATAAGAAAGGATCCAGCCTCCAGTTAAAATTGGCAGTCTAGCTATATATCTACTAAAATAATAATATTTACAGCATTAACTTCATGATCACGTAGAGAAATTACATAATTTTGGAAGAATAACTGATTTGGAAACGTTAAAGTGCAAAATCTGAATATACAAAAGACTATAAATATAGCTAAAACATCAAAGATCAAATGTAGTCACCACTGTATACGAATTATATCTAATATAATTCTTTTAATTTGCAAATTTACGCCCATAGGGGCCAAGCAAATACAAAGACATACAAACATGTTTATACAACAACAAATAACATGTAAATACAGATATATATTGAGTAACTTTGGCCAACGTGGACTTTACTTTCGCAAGTCGGTACTTTGCTTTAGAAAGTCTGCTACTGCTGACAAAAGTTGAAAATTTGGATTTAAAATTTGTATTAGTTTATTGAGTGGCTGATCTTGAATAAAATCTGGATTCATAATGTTTATTGATGAATATAAGTTATTTCTCGCAGATTCATTCTTGGTACAATTTAGCACAAAATGTATTTCATCATCAATTTCATTTGAACTGCAGTGTTTAAATTTCTGTTATCTCTTGGTATATTTTGATATCTTCCGATTTCTATTTCTAAATTATGGTCAATAACCCGAAATTTAGTTAAAAGCTGTCTAGTTTTAAAATTTGATATTTCTAATAAATATAGTTCTAGTTTAATTTCCGACTTAATTTTGCCATAAATAAACAACTTAGAATTTTCTGCAAAAGATGCTAATTTGTTTAGTGTTTTTTTACAATAAAACTCATTCACAATTTGTGTGATTTTATCTTTTAAACGACATTTAACATTATTAAAAGGTTGGTTTAAATTCTCAAATTCTGTAATATTGAGGTCAAATTCTTCAAATAAACTTGAAGTAAATGTGTACCAAGAATAAATCCCATCGTTGTGTAGCGATTTATTAATAGTATATGCTTCTTGCAAAAGGGGATTTATAGAATTGCAATTAAGTCTACAGAAGTATAATAAAGCCGGAGATTTTATAAACGTAGATAAAGAAAATCTCCCAAGCTCTGATTTTGCTGCTATATTGCATGCTGTTTTTTTTTCAAGCCCAAAGTTGATTTACAAAATCTACTATGTACTCTTTCATAAATGAATTTGTCTTCTAAAGATAAATTGTCACAAACAGATCTATGCTGTTTTGATCTTTTTAAGGATTTATATATGGAGAAATATTCTTCCATGAACAAAACTTCACTATTATATAACATTACAGGTCTGACTAAAGTGTCAAATAACTTACATGATAAATTTACTGGTAATGATTGAAAGTTTTGTAAGCGACTTTTTATAGAAAATATGATCTTGAGTCCCTTTTTTGTTAATTCTTGTATGGCTCTTTTGAAAGTGCCATTATAAGAAATAATATTACCGAGATAATTATATTCTTTAGTCTCATTTAGTTGACATTTGTTATAAAACAAAGGAGGGGTGGACATGTATTTATTTTGAAAAGTCATTACTTTTGACTTATTAATATTAACTGCAAGTTGCCAGTCATAACAATATGTTTCAAGTTTATTTAGGGAATTTTGCAAACCTTCATGTGTACTAGATAGTATAACAAGGTCATCTGCAAAAGTTAAACTAGCTATTGTAGATTTATCAAGTTTAAGGGGATTACATGTCTAATCAAATATTTGATGCAAATCATTGATGAAACAATTAAAAAGAACAGAACTCAAACTGTCTCCTCGTTTCACACCTCTTTCTAATTTAAAGAAGTCAGAAACATTATTTTGAATTTTTACAGCAGATGTGTTAAGTTTATACATATCTCTAATAACAGTAAATATTTTCTTTCCTATACCATTGAGCATTAACTTATATATTAAGCCATTGTGCCATACTGTGTCGAATGCTTTGCGCAAGTCAACAAAGCAAGCATATATTTTTTCTTTCTTTTTTTTAAATATTTTAATATAAGGGTTTTTAATATGAATAAACTATCTGTAGATCTATGATTTACCCTGAAGCCAAACTGTTGATCTGCAAATAATGTGTCATAGTGATTTAATATTCTGTTATTTAGTGCAGAGCTAAAAAGTTTGGCAAGACAGTTTTGGAGCGAAATTCCTCTATAATTATTAAGATCTGAATCGTCACCAGACTTAAAAACCAACACAACAAAAGATTTTCTCCATTTATTTGGGTAATTCCCAGTGTCTAAAATTAAATTGAATAATTTGAGTAATTGATTTACAAGTAACTGTACAACTATATTTTATTATTTCATTAGAGATAAGGTCTGGTCCTGTACTTTTGCCTAATCTAAGCTTTTTGATACAGGTTTTGATTTCTTAATAGTGAAAGGTTTATCAGTTAATTCATTTTCAGCTAGTATATTTTTATAGTTTTCTATATGCTTAATCACTTTTTCGCAAAAGGTTTTATTATAGTTATTTGGTTTCCCTTGTGACTGAATATGGTTTGAAAGTTGGTCATAACTAACAGAATTAAGAGAGTTAACTTTTTCGTTATCTAGCTTTTGAAGTGAATTTAACAACTGCCAATACTGTTTGGGATCATTTTCTTTCCAATTAGTCAACTTTTCAAATAAAGCTTTCCTAAAGAGATATTTCTTTTTCTTTACAATCTTTTTTAATTCTTTTGAATGTTTGAAGAAACTATGTCTAATTTGTAAGGTATATGGTTCTTGTCTCATTTTTACTCCAAGATCAACCACTGTTTTTTTAATATCTTTAACTTCTGTATCTGTCCATGGATTTTTTCTTTTTGGTTTAGTTTTTTTGTATCCAATATATTTACATGATTTTTTAGCCAAATTTTCAAAGATATTAGTTAATTTTTCAGTAGCATTGTCAACGTCATTGCTTTTATTTTCAAATTTAATGTTTTCAAAGTTAATTATTTCTTGAATAGTTTGACTTTCGTTTAGTGTTTGAAACAGTTTATCTTTTGATACTGATTCCCATTTATATGTATAATCAATAGCTTGAAAATTGCTTGAATATTTTGTATTACATTTTTTCGTATCACTGATATAACAATTAATATGCACTGATATTTGAGAGTGATCTGATATATATGTAAGGTTATGAACTTGAAAAAAAATTTATGGAATTTATAAAGTCCATGTTTTTCAGAGCATAATCAACAGTACTAGAGCCATATGGCTTATGACAAGTAAAATTACCAAAATAGTCTCCAATATAACGCCCGTTCAAGATTCGATAGAAGACAAATAAACTCAAAGTTCCGTTTTGGATATATCACACATATTATTTTGCAATTAAAGATAGAATATCAATGTTACATTCATTTTGTGTTGGTGAATCATTTAAATTTACATAATGCACGAGAGAAAAACAACTTTCATTTTTATGGTTTCTCACTTTATGTATACTCTGTAATAAAACTTGATCTCCGGATATATAATACCAACTATATAATTCTCAGACTGGTCCTCAAAATGATGTGGACCTTGATGAAATGAAACCACAGTACACAATGATAGAATAGAAGATTTTCTTAGTTTATGGCCCTATTATATAAAAGTTTAATTGATACTAAACGCTCTCCTTTTTTCATAAAGCGCCAAATGTGTAATAAAATGTTAAATAAGGTTTTTATGTCCCATATATATATTTAAAAGGAAGTAAATCAAGACTTTGTTGACACGTGTTTTGCAACACTAAAGTTCATATGTTTGGACTCCAACGTTTAAATAATGGATAGAGTGGTTTTTACGACACTGGTGTCGGTTTCTTCATCAATCACTTAGGTTGAGGTCGGGTCCTGTTTCACACATTTTATGAATACCTGCTGATATATGTTCTGTTAAACCGATATCTAGCACCCAAGGAACAATTCCTCATGTAACTCGAGAAATTTTCAATTTCCTTGATTTAATGACTATCTGAAAACAAAAATGAATAGCAAGTTGTTTTACTAGTATGTTATAAATTATCACGGCTGAAGTGGAATGTCCAGGCTTAAATCCTGCAATTTGATTGGTTAGACCCTCAGGGGCTAGTATAAGCAAATTAATTTGATTGGTTAGACCCACAGGGGCTAGTATAAGCAAATTCATATATATAATTTTCAAATGCTTTTGTAAAGCACTTCTAGCAGAATATAATTACTAATCGGGCTTGGCTGGGATATTGGTTCATATTCCTAAAAATATCCCGTTGTATCACAGTTCAGACTGTACCCTCTGTGAAGATTACCGAGTATCATATCATAGCTTGAGATGAACCGCAACTGTGTAATGATACAGTAATTTTAATACAATAGTAAAATTGATTATAGAAATTTGATTGGTTGGTTGTTATTTAAATTCCAGTAATTACTTTATCAGCTATATTCAAGATCAGACCATTTTTTTATTTTGTATAATGAACATGATGATCTTCGTCTCTTATAGTACCATACCTACCAACTATCCCTGAACATGAGGATCTTCGTCTCTTATAGTACCATACCTACCAACTATCCCTGAACATGATGATCTTCGTCTCTTATAGTACCGTACCTACCAACTGTCCCTATTTAAGGGAGTTTTCCCCATAAAAGCATCAAATTTGAAATTTCAAGTAAGAGAGCATTAACGTTTTCCATGCTTGACAAAAACATCATTCGGTTATTGCATAATGATTGAAATGTTATTAGGATGATAAAAAACAAAAGGAAAGTTGATTTGAAGCCTTCTTTACAGATTTACGTTATGCTCCGAGTTGTCATGCATTATAACCCCCATGAGCATTTTCAAAAGTTGGCAGACGTAATACCCATACCTATAAACTATTTTCTCGCCGACACTCGAATCAAAAACAAAAACATGCACATCCATTGGATGGTTGCTTAAAAAAATCATTGCCCTGTTACATGGATCCATCGCTCTTGTCCTTAATATAGCTAACATTTTGTTATCTGGGCAGAAATTTAAAATCATTGCCCTGTTACATGGATCCATCGTTCTTGCCCTTAATATAGCTAACATTTTGTATCTGGGCAGAAAGTTAAAATCAATGCCCTGTTACATCGATCCACCGTTCTTGTCCTTAATATAGCTAACATTTTGTTATCTAGGCAGAAAGTTAAAATCATTGCCCTGTTACACCGATCCATCGTTCTTGCCCTTAATATAGCTAACATTTTGTTATCTGGGCAGAAAGCTAAAATTATTGTCCTTTTTCTTGGATCCACCGTTCTTGTCCTTAATATGGTTAACACATTGTTAGTAGGGAAAATACTTTTGCCCAGAATATAGGTGACACACTGTTAGCATGACTTAAGTTTGTTCTTCGGTAGAGAATATTGGTAAAATATTGTTAATTGGTCCCATGGTTCTTATCTTGAATAAAGGTGACATATGTGTTGTTTGGAAAGTCGTTCTGTCCTGAATTATAGGTGGCAACAATGGCCAATGACATAGTGTTTTGTTCTAAATAGCCATAGGACCAGTTATTCCTCTGAATATTGGTGGCATATTGTTAGCGGATAAAATAGTGATTCGATCATATATCTTAAATATTGTTTGCTGCACAAAAATTATTGACTGACCGTACGGCTGATATATTGTTAGTTGGACCAATCGTTCTTGTCTTGTATATATATTTGACATATTGTTAGCTGGACCAGTGGTTCTTGTCTTGAATAAAGCTGACATATTATTAGCTGGACCAATGGTTCTTGTCTTGAATAAAGCTGACATATTGTTAGCTGGACCACTTGTTCTATCTTTATATATCTGACATATTATTAGCTGGACCAATGATTCTTGTCTTGAATAAAGCTGACATATTGTTAGCTGGACCAATGGTTCTTGTCTTGATTAAAGCTGACATATTGTTAGCTGGACCAATGGTTCTTATCTTTATATATCTGACATATCATTAGCTGGACCAATGGTTCTTGTCTTGGATAAAGCTGACATATTGTTAGCTGGACCAATGGGTCTTGTCTTGGATAAAGCTGACATATTGATAGCTGGACCAATGGTTCTTGTCTTGGATAAAGCTGACATATTGTTAGCTGAACCAATGGTTCTTATCTTTATATATCTGACATATTATTAGCTGGACCAATGATTCTTGTCTCGGATAAAGCTGACATATTGTTAGCTGGACCAATGGTTCTTATCTTTATATATCTGACATATTATTAGCTGGACCAATGATTCTTGTCTTGAATAAAGCTGACATATTGTTCGCTGGACCAATGGTTCTTGTCTTGAATAAAGCTGACATATTATTAGCTGGACCAATGATTCCTGTCTTGAATAAAGCTGACATATTGTTAGCTGGACCAATGGTTCTTGTCTTGGATAAAGCTGACATATTATTAGCTGGACCAATGATTCTTGTCTTGGATAAAGCTGACAAATTGTTAGCTGGACCAATGATTCTTGTCTTGGATAAAGCTGACATATTGTTAGCTGGACCAATGATTTTTGTCTTGAATAAAGCTGGCATATTGTTAGCTGGACCAATGGTTCTTATCTTTATATATCTGACATATTATTAGCTGGACCAATGGTTCTTGAATAAAGCTGACATAAAGTTAGCTGGACCAGTGGTTCTTGTCTTGGATAAAGCTGACATAATGTTAGCTG